>PVKB01003953.1:0-102126 GCA_004027205.1 Ctenodactylus gundi | reverse complement strand
GGCCTTCCAGAGGGCTGGGAGGATGAGGCTGTCTCCCGTATCTGGGCCTGAACACCTTTTTTTCTTTTTCTTTTTCTTTTTGAATCAAGGTTTCATGCTGTAGTCCAGGCTGGACCTGAGCTCCCCGTGGAGCCCAGGCTGGCCTCGAACACACAGTAGTCCTCCTGCCTCAGCCTCCCGAGCGCTGGGATGGCAGGTGCAGGCCACCATGCCTGGATTATGTGCTGTCGGGAATTGAATTCGTGGGCTTGCGCTTGCCTTCAGCCCCGAGCGCTTTCCACAGGATGAAAAAGCAGGCTTCGTGTGAAAAGTTAAAGAGAAATTAAGCTTACGCATCTTCTAACACTTGAAGCCGTGGGAGAGGAGGAAGGGTGAAAAGTGGTAGCGCTCAGAATTTGATGATCTGAATGAAGAGTTGTTTAAACAAAGTGGACTGCGAGGTGGACCAAGGCAGAGGCGGCAGGGAGGAAATTGCCCAAGTTGCACCTGCACCCCGGACCTGGCTGGGCGCCGCTCTGGGCGGAGCCACTGCTGCACGCATCTGCGCTCATTCTCCTATTCGGCTGGAGGAGCCCCTCGGGCGGCGTGGGGTGTGTCTGCCCTGCTACCACGCCGCCTGGCCGTGGGCCAGGGCCTGGGATCGGGAGCTCTGGAGGCTTGTTCTTTCGCTTTGTCCCGGTCCTGCTAGTGGCATTCAGGTACTCTTCCCTTAGCTCGTGACAACTGTCACGGCTCTTACCACTTACAAGTTTGTGCCAGCGGCTTCAGCTCCGGCACCCGGGAGCTCGGCTGAGGTGACTAGGTGGGCCACTTCCATTCCGTCTGTCGCCTCTGCGGCGTCCACAGGAAGTAGCCCAGCACCACACTTCAGATGAGCGGGGCCACACAGGTCACTGGGCGTTTCTGCAGTGTCAACAGCAAAATCGAGAAGGACCAACAGGGACAGACAGAAGAAAGCGTTAACCCAGAAGGAATCCACGGAACTGAAAGTTCCAGAGTGCTGACTGGTGTCTCTAAATCCGTGACCACTGAAACCTCAGCCTCCAGAGGGCAGCTCAGCAGCTGCCCGGCATCCCGCACCCTGCTCCGCAGCGGTTCCATGTCCTACCTCTTGTCAGATCCCCATGACGTCCCCCTGACCTCAATGTCTACCTCTTGAAGATTTAGAAGAGTCAAAAGACAGTTTTCTTTCTTTCTTTTTTCCTTCCTTCCTTCCTTCCTTCCTTTCTTCGAGACAGAGTCTCATTCTGCAGCCCAGGCTGGTCCTGAACTCACAGATGTAGCCCCAGCCGGCCTTGTTCTCATGGCAATCCTCCTGCGTCAGCCTCCTGAGTGCTGGGCTTACACTGTGCCACCACACCCGGCTTTATGTGCTGCTGGGGAATCCAACTCAGGGCCTTGTGCTTGCAAGGCAAGTGTTTTAACTGCTGTGCCGTTCCTCCAGCCCAAGAATGAGCTACATCCCCACCACCAGATCTACCAGTCACCTGACCCGGTACCCATATGCTCTGACTTTCTTCCAGTTGCTAAACAGCCACGGTCCACTCTTCCCCGCGGCCCCAGTTCCCACCCCTTCTCTCCTTCGTAAGGATGTGGGCTTCAGCTCGCTCCCCTCTCTCAGCATCATTAACATCGACCTCCGTGTAGCTAAATCCGGAGGCCAATGCTCAAGAATGGTTTTCCTCAGGAAAGAGGGGATCACTGCTCCTTCCTTGACACTCTGCTTTCCCTGGGTGCCGGGCACCCACACTCCCAGGTGTGCCTCTGACCTCACTGACAGCTCCTCCCTCTCCCTCTGCGCACCCTCCTACTACTGGGGCTTCCAGGGCTCAGTTCTTGACCCTACTTTCTTCCTTATTGTCCTTTCTGACTTCCTTTGTGAAGGTGATCTGCATACTATATGTTATGGCTTGGATATGGAATGTTCCCCGAAAGCCTCATGTCTGGAAAGCGATTTGATCCCGGAGGTCAATGCACTGATTTCCTGTGCTGTTTGGAGGTGGGGCCGGGTGGGAAGGGGTGAATCTCTGGGGCGTGACGCAGAAGGGTGGACCCTAGTTCCGCTCCTTGTCTTACTCTCTCAGCCTCCTGTCCCACCATGCCGTGAGCAGCTGTTCTCAGGCCAGGCCTCGGCCAGGCCAAGAATTGCTGCTGGCCACCTGTGAACGCGCCGAGACCCCTGACACCACAAGCTGAAGTGACCCTTCCTTAAGTTGTGGGTGCTGAGTACCATGTCCCAGCAACGAGAGAAAAGATGTCATAGTCCAACCTGCCTCCTCTGACATTAAGACTTGTGGATTTAATAGCCTATTTAGCATCTCATTTGGTCTGTTGTGTAGGCACCTCATGCTGAGTGAGTTCAAAATTGAGCCCTCGATCTATCCATACCTTCCTGTATGATGGCACTCCTACAGGCCTCCTTCCTCTCTCAGTAAGGGGCATGTTAGGCCTGCCAGTATGCAATCTAAGAACACAGGAATCCTCCCTTTCTCTTTTTTTCTTCTCCATACAGTGTACATTTTTGTTATTATTTTTTCAGCACTGAAGATCCCAGGACCTTCACCTTGAGCTACATCTTCAGCTCGATTTTTTTTTTTTTTTTTTGAGACAGGATCTCAGTCTGTGGCCCAGGCTGGTCCTGAACTCAATATGGAACCTTGGCTGGACTTGGACTCAGGGCAATCCTCCTGCCTCAGGGTCCCAAAAGCTGGGATTACAGGCATGTGCCACCACACCCGGCTTATGTGGTGCTGGGAAATTGAACCTGGGCACGTAGTCCTTGATGCAGTGCTTGCTAGACAAGTGTTTTAACCGCGGAGCATTCCTCCAGCCCCTCATTTTTAAATTTTGATTTTGAGACAGGGTCTTGTAAATTATTAAGTTGCCCAAGCTGCGCTCAAACTTGTGATTCTCCTGCCTCAGCCTTCCAGAATGCTGTCATATTTTATAATATATGTAGAATGTGCCATCTTATACTCACCTCCATCTGGTCCAGACTGTAATTCTTGCTTGCCCGGATCTTTGCCCAGTGCTTTCCCAGTTTCCATGCTGAAAGTCCAGTCTCAGGAAACCTGCCCCGGGAAAGGCAAGATGCTTGGTTGACCCTCGACCTGGATCCAGCCTCTTCATGGCCTCTCCTGTCTACTCTCAGTGGAACCCAGGTGAGCCTTTCAAACACCAAACTTCATCATAAGTTCTCTGCTCAAAACATCCTGCCGGCTCCCCACTCCTCTCAGAAAGGAAGCTGGTACACTTGGTGGCTGACTGGACTACCAGATCTGCAGGCTGTGGGCAGACATGGTATGCTGAGTTTGGAGCTGGCTGATACGGATGTGCCTGTGGACTGCTCAGTGGGTAACGTTCAGAACTGGATGGAGAATCAAGAGACATTCTGTCTGTAAAACGGGCAGATGGCTATGGAAACAATTGCGAGAAAGAGTTCTAGGACTTCTGGGCAAGATGGCGGCTGAGTAGGAGGATTCTTCCACTTCATGGTTCCTCATAGACCCATCCAAAAAGTGAAGATAAAGTTAACTTAACTTAGCTTAGAGAAAGAGGAGAACTTCAGGAATTAAAAAGAGGCCAACAGGAAAGTTAGAAACCTCAAGAGAGCATCAAAGATCAAAGAACATGCAAGTCCAGGAAGCTCCTCGGCCACCTGGGCAGGATCCCGAGCAGCAGTGAGCAGGTAGCCGCCACCAGCGGGAGGTGAGCCCAGAAAGCCTGGAGCCCAGCAGTAAGAGGCAGCCGGGCAGCCTGGCCTCCAGGAGAAGGCCCGTGGCAGTGCCAGCTGCAAGTGCGCTGAGCTGCTCCCAGGCAGGCCTCCCTGCAGCTCAGCAGAAGCAGTTCTTGGCAGTTCCGTACTAGGGAGAGACATAGTCAGGAGCCACTTTGGGAAGAGCCGTAGAGTCTGAACTGCTTTGGGAAAAAGAAGCTACATATGGGTCATCTACCAGGGACTTTGGGGATAATATTTTAAATTGAGCCAGGTCCAGTGGTGCAGACCTTCATTTCCTATTTATTAATTTATTTTCAATCGGTAGGTCAGGTGGCACCATGCCTAGCATATGTGGTGCTGGGGAACCAAACTCAGGACCCCACACTTGCTAGATCTTAAGCACGGAGCTATAGCCCCTGCCCCTGGGGACACTTTTTTTTTGAGACAGTGTCTCTCATTCTTTAAACCAGGCTAGTTCTGAACTCACTATGGAGCCCAGGCTGGCCTCAGACTCACAGCAATCCTCCTGCCTCAGCCTCCCAAATGCTGGGACTACTGGCATGTGCCACCACTCCCAGTTTATGTGGGGATTTGCCTTGCTAGGCAAACATTTTAACGACTGAGCTAGCTGTTCCTCTAGACTGCCCTGGGGACACTGTTAACCAGTGCTTGGGAGGAAGTTGGCACAAGAGACACCTGCAGGGAAGAAGAACAGAATGCTGAACTCTTGAATGGCTCAGGCCACAGCGAGAGCAGGTCAAGGAGGGTGGACAGCCCCACCTGTAGGGAGAGAGGTCAAGACAGATGGGAGAGGCTTGCCTTGGGGTGTGGCACGAATGAGATAGGCTGGAGACCACTACACTGGAGGTTCCCTTCACTGCCTGCTCCCGACATACACCCAGCTGGCTCTTGGCTTCCCTCACCCACCTTCATACACATCCTGAGAAATGTCTAGGCTTAGCCATTAAAGTAAAGTCCCTCAGGCAAGACACATTTCTGTGGATCTGGACACAGAAGAGAAGGGCAAGTCTCATCAGAGAGCACAGAAAATAAAAGTTGAACAGAGAATCAGAACTGGCTGGTCAATTGCTGTCCACCCCTCTCCCACATCTGGTGGTCAATGGACACTAACACTGCTGGACAAGGAGAGACTACTGATCCAAATAACACAGGAAAACATTTTGGGCCCTTCTCAATTGTTCTTTTAGAGACAAAGGGTTTTTTTTTTCCGTTTTTTTCTTTTTTCTTTTTTTCCCTAGTTGATCTGCAATCCTCAGCAATAGAATCATGAAAAAAAAAAAGAAGAAAGGAAGGAAGGAAGGAAGGAAGAAAGGAAGGAAGGAAGGAAGGAAGGAAGGAAGAAAGAAAGGAAAACCAAGGCAATATGTTACCTGCAGAACACCTGACTCCCCAGAGAGTAATATCAGGGATCTGGAATAGATGGAACTTACAGGAAAGGAAGTCAAAAACCAAGCGGACCCAGAGGTCAATAAGTTCAAAAAAGACATACTTAAATAAATGTAAGAGATATCCAGCCAGCTAAAAGAGGAATTTACAGAACAAATAACAGTCTTAATTGATAAAAAGTTTAGTGAGTTTGTAGAAGATGCAAATAAAAAAACTATAATAAAGAAGGAAATGTAAGATTAAAAAGCAACATTTTGTGTGAGAAGTAGCTCATTTGTTTGTTTGTTTGTTTCTTTCTTTCTTTCTTTCTTTCTTTCTTTCTTTCTTTCTTTGAGACAAGGTCTTGCTCTGTAGCCCAGGCTGGTCCTGAACTCACTATGGAGCCCAGGCTGGCCTTGGACTCACAGCAGTCCTCCTGCCTCAGCCTCCTGAGTGCTGGGATTACACGTGTGTGCCAACATTCCCAGCTCTATGTAGTGCTGGGGAATCAAACTTAGGGTTTTGCACTTACAAGGCAAGCACTTCTTCCAGCCAGAGAAGTAGATAATTAGAAACCCAGCTATAATTTGAGGTGTAAAACATCCAATGGAAAGCAGAGGAAGCTGTGAGGATAGAGCATCAGACCTTAACGACAAAGTTGGCAAATTAAGTAATGGGCTTGGGACAGACTTAGAACAATAAGACAGCCAAGTCCCTGGGTACAACAGCTGCTGGACGACTCAGAGGGAACCAACCTCAGAATTATGGGCATGGGGAAAGTTCAGGGGACAACCCAGAAGGTATAAATATAAAAACATGGCAGAAAATTTTTTGAATCTGGGAAAAGACATTAATATCAAGATTCAAGAGGCACACAGAACACCAAATAACTTTGACCAGGAAAGAATTTTGCCATATAACATCATAAGCAAAATCTTGGATATCAACACAAAGAGAGAATGCTTAAGCAGTAAGAGAAAAGAAGACATCATTCTACCAAGACAAGACCACACAAAAAAACGCCTGGTCCCTACATAATGATTATTTATAATAGTATACTATTCGGCAAAAAAGAATAATTACATTCAACATGGGGAATTAGTATAACATCTTTAAAAAATATGTGTGCATGAATTTATGGGTGGATAGGTAGTTAAAATGATAAACCAAATCTGGCAAAATGTTAGTAATTAGTGAAATGTGAGTAAAGAAATTATGAAAGTTAAAAATTCTGAAATAACTAAGTATGCCATCATATGTATTGCTTTAAGTATACTTATATGATATAGATTTAAATTCATTTAATGTAGTAATTTGATATAAACTTAAGTTCATTTATTGTAGAAATTCACTTATTTGGTCTTTGACGTAAGTTTATCCTAAGAAAACTTTGATATAATGATAACCTTTTGAATGTACAAACATTTACCTTTCAGTACTCAGCTAAGGCATTTGAAATTTAACTTCTCTCTTTTTCTTTCTCACATTTTTTAGCCTTATGAATTTTCTCACGTGGCCTGGTGGGTGAGGCCATGTTAAAGAATCTCGACAAAGATATAGCAAAATATAAGAAAAAAAAAAGAACTTCTGACAAATATCCCAATAAGGAGATCTGCTGGACTCAGAGAGTCAAGATTTAACCACTGCAGCCCATTCTAGGGGTAGGAAGCTGAGCTAAAGAGTGGTGATTTGAGTGAAATGAGTCAGATGCAGAAAATTAAGTATATTAAGTATTGTATAAATTTTCTGATTTGGGAAACCCAGAATACAGGCATTCTATAGAACCACGTGGTGTGAGAGTGGGAGTTAGAGGGAATGGGGAGAGTGTGGGAGGGCCAAAAAACAGAAAGAAATTGTAAAGTTGATGTGAACTCAAGTTCATTATAAACACTATGTATTGCATGTGTATATTAATAAAAATGGTGAGAAAAAAACCCATGGTTTTCTCAGCACAATCCTTAGGGACAGGAGAGCCTAGAATGAAAGATTTCAAGCTCTAAAAGAAAGCAAATATAATTTCAGAGGTTTTGTTTTGTTACAAAAATACAAAAATGAAATATATAAAACAATGAAGTATTATCTTGCAGCTTGTTAAGTATACCTATTCAGACATTGGGTGTTGCATTTTTATGTATTTTTAGAAATATTAATAAAAATGGAAAAAAGAAAAAAAGAATGATGTCCTCTTGGGAGACTGGAACAGAAGTATTGCTGAGTGTTTGGGACCAACCTGGGCATCACTGTGAGCTCAGGACCAGCCTAGAATGCAGAGTGAGACTCTGTCTCAAAAGAAGAAAAGGAAAGAAAGAAACCAAATTATATCAGATTGTTGTATCTAGCAAAATTATCCCTGAATATTGAAGGAGATGTTAATTTTTTTTTTAATGACCAAAGAAACTGTAAAGAAATTTATGATCTCTAGACCAGCATAGTCGAAAATACTTGAAGGGGTCTTAGAGACAGAGAGAAGAGCAGCACCAAAGAACAAAGAGGAAAGGAAACATTGAAAGAGGAAGTATATATGAAAAAAAAAAAAAAACAAAGAATGGACACTGAAAAAAAGAAGACAGTGACAGGATTAGGTAAATATCTTACAATAATGACTCTCGATGCTGATGGTCTCAAGTTACCAATCAAAAGACAGACGAGCAGATTGGATCAAAAAACAAAACTCAACCCTTTCTTTCCTGCAGACATACTTCATTCACAAAGAAGCACACAGACTGGGGGCAAAAGGTCGAAAATCAATACTCTGAGCAAAATATGCATTCTCAGACACAGTACACTTCAAACCAAACCAGACCAGGAGAAACAAAATAGACACTATACATTGGTAAAGAGAACAATCCAACAAAAAGAGCTTACAATCATAAACATATATGCACTTAGGTCAAAACAGACCACAATGCAATCATAATAGGGGGCTTCAGTACTCCACTCACACAAATAAACAGATCAACCAGACCCAGAAAACAAAACAGAACAAACAAACAAACAAACAAAACCCAACAATGACATATCAGAGCTATGGGCTGGGGACATAGCTCAGTGGTCACAGCACTTGCTTAGCATGTAAAAAGCCTAAGTTCAATTCCTCAGTACTACATAAAAATTAGATAGGTGTGGTGGGGCATGCTTATAATTCCAGAACTCCCTGGAGGCTGAGGCAGGAGATTTGCCATAAGTTTTGAGGCCACCCTGAACTATATAATGAGCTCAGGACCAGCCTGAACTTTAGAGTGAAAAAAGGAAGAAAGATCAGAGCTAAACCACAACATGGAACAAGTGGATTTAACAGATATGTGCAGAGTATGCAATCCAGCACCAACAGAATATGCGTTTTTCTTAGTTGTCCATGGGACTTTTTCCAAAATAGACTACATCTTTGGCCATAAGAAATGCTTAAATAAATACAAAAGAATTGAAATCATTCCTTGCATACTTTCAGATAATAGTGGAATGAAACTAGAAATCAACAATAAAAGAAAATATAAAAATTATACAAATATATGGATATTAAATAATACATTATTGAACAAACAGTTATTCATAGAAGAAACTATGGAAGAAATGAAAAAGTTCCTAGGTACAAACAACAACAGAAAGCACATCATCCTGGAAACAATAACATGGGCCACAATGAAAGTAATACCAAGAAGAAAAAATATAACTATGAGTTTACATATTTAAAAAACCGAGCAATCCCAAATAAATAGTCAAATGATGCAGTTCAAGGTCCTGGAGAAACAAACCAATCCAAATTCAAAAGTAGTAGAGGGAAGAAAATTACAAAGATTGCAGCAAAAATTAATGAAATAGAGACAAAATTTTTTAAAAATACCAAAGAATCAGAGTTATTTCCTCAAAAGGACAAGTATGAATAATGGTAAATCCTTAGCTAAATTCAACGAAAGAAGGAATAGAGGAATAAAAACATCAAAATTAAATTAGAAATGAAAAAGAGAAAATCACAATGGACACTGCTGAAATCCAGAGGATTATATGAAATTGTTTGAAAAACTTATATTTCAGTAAATTCAAGAAGCCAGAAAAAATGGATAAGATACCAAAATTAAACCGGAAGATATAAAAACCCAAATAGACCAAACACCTGAGATGAAATTGAGGCAGTCATAAGGTGTCCACAAGTAAAGATAAAACCAGAACTTTATGGATTCACCACAGAATTTTTTCAGAACTCAGGCAAGAGCTAGTGTTCATATTCCTCAAACTTTTAAAAATGAAATTGAAAGAAAAGGAACACTGCCAGACACCTTCCTGGAAGTTAGTACAACCCTGATTCCCAACTGGTTAAAGAAAGAAAAATATGGGCCAAAGAAAGAAAAACAGGGGCCAATATTCTTAATGAATGCACATGCAAAAATCCTTAAGAAGATACCTGCAAACAGAATGCAGCGAATTATTAGAAAGACCATACACCATTACCAAGATGTCTGCTTCCCAGGGATGCAATGATGCTTCAACATGTGTAAATCAATTAATGTAACACACCAGAGAAAGATGCTGGGAAAACTGGTCATTCACATGCAAAAGAATGAAATAGATCTAGGTGTTTCACCAAGTACCAAGATCAAATCAAAATAGATCAAAGACCTAGAGATTAAAATGAAAACACTGAGTCTACTGGAAGACAAAAATAGGTTAAAACCCTGGAAGGCACTGGTGTAGGCAAGGGCTTGCTGAACACACTTATTGTACATGAGATAACAACAAGATCAACCAGTGTGATTATATAAAGTTAAAAATCTGCATAGCAAGGGAAATGACCAAGAGAGTGATGGGAAAACTGGGAGAGGGGAAAAATTTGTCAACTACTCCTCAGAGATGGCTGTTATTTAGACTATACAAAGAACTGAAAAAAGGTTCCTCAAAATAAAAAAACCCAGTCAAAAAATGAGCAGCTGAAATAAATAGAAAAATTCAAAAAAGTACAAATGGCCAATAAATATATGAAAAGACTGTCCATCATCTTTAGCCATCAGAGAAATTCAAATCAAAACAACAGAGGTAACAACACAGGTAACACATTCTACCCTGGTAAGAATGACTTGTCTCAAGAACTAAAAAACAACAAATGCTGGTGAGATTGTGGAAACAAAGGAACTCACCTGCACTGCTGGTGGACCTGTAAACTGGTACAACCATTATGGAAAGCAGTAGGAGATACCTCAAGAAAACCTGAAAATAGATATACCATTTGACCCAGCTGTACCTCTTCTGGGGACCTTCCCAAAAGAGCTAAAGACATCATATGTCTTAGTTATTAATTTATTGCTGGGACAGAAATACCTGACACCCACAACTTAAGGGAGGACAGAGGTTTGTTTTAGCTCCCAGTCTCAGGAGCTCTCAGTCCATTCATGGGAAGCTGGCAGTGGTGAGAAAGGTCCGACGGAGAATAGCTGCTCATGGCGTCACAAGAGGAGGGACCAGGGCCTCCAAAAGAAGCCAGGGCGGAAGTTTATATGGTTCCAGGCCCCATACCTGTAATCTAATCTGCCGCACGCCTCTTACACCTTCGCCACACACCTTTAACTCGTCTCTCCAGACCACACGCTCTCACCCCATAACAGCACATAGAATCTGTAGGTATGCCGCAGCGTCCAAACACACGAGGAGACATTCCTGATCCAAGCCACGCCATCATGCAGCCATACATGCACACCCATATTTATAGCAGGACAACTCATTGTAGCTATGTCTTGGAAGCAGCCTATATGTCCATCAATGGATGGAGGGATAAGAAAAATGTGGTATATATACACAATGGAATACTACTCTGGCATAAAGAGAGATAAATTGGATCTATTTGTAGGAAAATGCTTGCATCTTGAGACCATCATGCTTAGCAAAGTGAATGGTTTCTCTAATATAAAATAATAGCTTTTCTTAGATACTAAAAAAGAATTCTAGGAAATTATAAAACTTTGCTGAATTAAAATAAATCAATAGTAGGACCAAAAGACAAAATTATAGAATGTACTTTTGGGAGTACTAGTGATAGTAACTGATATATAATACTTATATAGTGTATTAGTTTGGGGTCTTCAAAAGGCAGAATTGACAGATATTATAACAAAAAGGATCTATTAGGAAGGCTTATAAATCCAAGGATAGAGACAGTCCAAGATGGCTGTTCAACCGCAAAGTAGATCTCCCACCTGGGACTGCAGGACAGCCGGTGAGGTGAGAGTCTGTTGTGGATCTCAGTTGTTTGAAGGACAATGGTGAAGACTGGAGCCTGAAGATCAGTGACTGAAGAGCAGCGACAGGCAGACAGGCGCAAGTCAGGACTGGAGCGAATCTGTGATGACGATCTGCGATGTGTAGCAAGTCGGCGTCCGTAGACAACTGCGAAGGTGAGAGCTTTCCCAGAGGAAGAGCTGTAGCAATCTTCCCTCTTCCTCCCTTTTATACCCTTGGATTTCCAGTTGGCCCTCCCACATCTGGGCTGGTGCTCTTCCCTCATTCGCCTGCCCACAAATCACTCACACTCTAATCCAGGACGGTTCATGATTCCAATCAAGGCATGGTTCACAGCCCCTAATCCAGGTATGGTTCCTGATTCCCTCAAATTGGCATAATCGCTTCAAAGGTCACATTTAGCATCTAAAATTTTAAACACGCACCTCCATGCATTTCCAACAGGCTGTTTTGAATTTCCCGCATCCTCAACAGACACCTTCCCACACCAAGGACAGTCTTTCACATCACCAGCGAACGATCCGCTGAATCTGGAACCCAGCCCTGAACACCCCCGGGCCACCAGCATCGGCGCTATGTTCAGATTTTACCAGCCATCCTTTGGGTCTGGTCTAGAATCAGCCTACGTGCTGACCTGTGAAGCCTCCCTTGACTCTCTGGCCTGGAGCGCTTCTCTCCCTTTCCTTGTGCTTCATGGCCTGTCTGGCTTCAGACTGGCGGCCTTTCCCTCTCTGGGATGGTTCCACCCATGTTCCCTCAGTGCAGGACGACGCTGTGCTCCTGGGAGGAAAGCACAGAGGGCGCGCTGTCCCCTCTCACACAACCTGCCGCTGCTGGTGGTCATCTAATCAATCATCACTCAGCTCGGTGTGTGCCAGTTTCCCTCAACTTTCTTTGTCATTCACCAATTTGCAACCAATGAGTATTTTGTCCCAGTTTATTCAGTGGATTAAACAAAGTCAGTCCCAGCCCTGACCCACAGGACCGCTGTCCACCTTGGCTCCCATCACCCTCCGCATCCTCTCAACGCTCGTTACTTCCCGGCACAATGCAATGGCCTAGGCTCATCTTGTAATTCCCTTGCTCAGCCTCGCAGTTAACTGTCTGCTCAAGGAGTCACGCAGCGGGGATAACATTTGGCAATTGAAGCCTGACTACTTGGTTTTCTGTTGCTTATCATTGGTGATTTCTGGGCTTCCAAAGAGTACCGAGAACTAGGAGCTTGCTCCTCCCTGGGGTAGCGACCGGAAGACTCCCCTAAATCTCCCCCCCCCCCCCCAGGGCCTGCAAGCCATATGTGATCTCCACCTCTGGGACGTGTATGCTGAGTGTGTGTCCCATGTACAACTGGAACTTCTTTTGTATCTAAGTATGTATTTCACTTTGCTCCAATACCTCCACTTTTGACCCAGTACCACAGGAATATATATATATTATATATTATCATATACGTATAACCTCCAAAATAAAGGACCCAATCAAAAAATGGGCAGCTGAAATAGTTCCCAGAAAAAGTCCAAATACCCAATAAAGAGATGAATGATGTTCAGCATCTTCAGCCATCAGAGAAACGCAAATCAAAACAACACTGAGGTTCTATCTAACTTCAGTAAGAATGGCTGGTATTAAGTACTCAGAAAATATCAAATGCTGGTGAGGCTGTGAGGAAAAAGATACTTCTACATTGCTGCTGGGATTGTAAACTGGTCCCAGTATTATGAAAAGCAGTATGGAAATTCCGCAAAAAACCCCTTGAAAATTGATCCAACTTGGTTCAGCTATACCTCTTCTGGGTATCTTCTAAAAAAGGTTTAAAGTCATCATACAAGAGTGATACATGCACAACCATGTTTATAACAGTACAATTTATTTATTTTTCCCACCATTTTTATTAGTATATATGTGATACATAATGTTTAAAATGAAATTGAGTATTCTGTGCATATCTATATCACATCAGCCCCTTCCCAGTTTTGGCCCTCCCACATCCTCCCCATCCCCCCTAACTCCCACTATCACACCTATTTGGTTCTAGAGAATGCCTGTATTCTGGGTTTTCCAAATCAGAGAAACCATGTGATATTTAACATATTTAATGTTCTGTGTCTGACTCGCTTCACCATTCAAATCACCACTCTTTAGCTCAGCCTCCCACCCCTAGAATGGGTTGCAGTGGCCAAATCTTGATGCCTCTTCTCTGAATCTAGCAGAGCCCTTTCTGGGGCGATTTGCTCAAAGTTATTCTTTTTCTGTATGTTACTATATCTTTGTTGAGATTCTTTAACATGGCCTCACCCACCAGTCCACACAAGGAGAGAACTATAATGATAAAATTCATATGGCTAGAAAATGTGAGAAAGAAAGAGAAGTTAAACTTCATATTCCCTAGCTCAGTACTGGAAGGTAAATGTTTGTACATTCAAAAAGCATGCTACATTAGATGAGCTTATGTCTATATGGAATTGCAACATTAAATGAACTTAAATCTATATCACATAAGTATACTACACTTAAAGCAATAGATAGAATGGCATGCTTAGGTATTTTAGTTTTTTAAGCTTTTATAAATTATTTACTCATATTTCACTAATTATTAACATTCTGCCAGATTTGGTTTATCACTTTACCTACTTATTCATCCCTAACTTTATGCATACTTATTTAAAAAAGATTTTATACCAATTTTCCATGTTGAATATAATTATTATGTTTTATGAACTTATACACTATTGAAAACAATAATTGTGGGTGAAGGTTCATAGATTTTATGAGAAGGCTGATATTGTTTTAGTAGGATACCAATCAAATGATTTAAATACCAATCTATCTTTCTCTTACACTTTCTTTTAGGTGTTTCCTTTCCTCCATGTTCTTTGGTGCTGCATGTCTCTCTGCCTCTCTCAAAGATTCCTTCAAGTATTTTCTGCAATGATGGGCTAGTGGTTGCAAATTTCTTTAGAGATTCTTGGTCATGAAAAATTTTTACTTCTCCTTCAATTTTCAGGGATAATTTTGCTGGATACAACAACTTGGTTTGACACTGTCTTTTAAAGCTTGAAAGGTCTTGCTCCGGGCTCTTCTAGCCTTTAAAGTTTGCCTTGAAAAACTGCACCAATTCTACCAAGGGCTTGCCTTGGTAGCATAATGTCTTTTTCTTTTGCTGCTTTTAATATTCTCCCTTTACATTGTACTTCTGAGGTTTTGATTATGATGTGTCATGACGAGTGTCGTCGCTGGTTGAGGATATTTGGTGTTCTATAAGCTTCTTGTACCTGGAAATTAATTTCTTTTCCTAGATTAGGGAAATTTTCTTGCATTATTTCAGTGAATAAATTCTATACACCTTCGGTGCTGCCTCCTGCTCTTTCTCCCACACCCATAATTCTGAGATTGGGTCTCTTTGAATCATCCATCAGCTGTTGTCTACAGCTACTTTGCTCATTTCTAATTTTGGAGTTATGCCTGTTTATAGCATTTGTTTCCTCAGTCTTGTCTACGAGGTCTGAAATTCTGTCCTCACAGTATTCAAGCTGTCTTATCCTGATGTCACATATAATTTTTATATCGTGAATTTCATCTAGATTTCTTTTCAGATTTTTCACTTTCCTATCAAAATATTCCTTCATATTTCCTTATTTACCTCAGCCAACTTTTTATTTGTGGTTTTGATAGGCTCAATGATCTTTGTCTGCATTAGGACCATGATTTGGTTAGTAAGTTCCTCTTTAAGCCCTCTGATCAATGATTGCATTTTTTTGGAGAATATTTTGTTTGAACTGGTTGTTCAACTCATCGTTTGCTTTTTGACTTGCTTCCCCACGAGTTCCACTATTTCAGGACCCATGACACTAGTTTCTGGGGTCTCAGGCATCTCTGTGGGTGTTCTGTTGCCTTGTCTCCCCATGTTTCTGGAGTTGAAGGACTTCACTTTGAAGGCCTAGCTGAGAGGTTTATTTGAACGGCTATGATGACATGTTGGGGAAACTGCAGTTTCTCTGAGTTCTGTGCTGGGAGTAGGCAGTGAGCGAGGACCTGACAGCCTGATGGCATTTGAGGTGTCATGATCACCCCCAACCCTTCAGCAAAGCTCTCCTGCCTGTCCTGGCTTCCCCCCCTTAAGGGTGGGACTCTCCACCTTTGGAGGTGTGCCCACTACACTGAGCCATTCAGGAGGTTAGTGGCCCTTTTCTCCTCTCTCTGCCTCTTGTGCCAGTTTCTTCCTAGACACTATTTAAGGGTGACCCCAAAAGTCCTGATGTGCTACTCTGAGCTTTCTTTTACCTAATCAGTTCGGTCTCAGGTTCTTCTTCTCTTTTTTTTAATGACTCCTGCTTATGTCATTGCTCATTATGGCTGCCGAGCACTGCTTCGGATCTGGGCTCCAGGAGGCCTTTCCTAGGGAGAGCGCCCATTACGTATGTAGTGTGCACTACCACTACCTGCGTGATTGTTTTTTCAGAGGCTGGGCCTACTAGCAGCAGACGATTCCCACTTCTCCTGGATTGCTGCTTATCTCAATCTGAGGTTCTGGCCTCTGGGCTTTCCTTCTCTGTGATCTGTGGGTGCCGGCAGCTCAGGCCTGCACCCAGTCAACTGCTGTTTTTTTGTTTCCGTCCCCCCCCCCCCCATTTTATTGATATGTACAAGTACAAAATCTAAGGTTTACAATGGAGTTGAGCATTTTGTGCACATACATCTCTTGTCAAAGTGACAGGGGCCCTCCTGTTCTCCCTTTGTCCCTCCCCCTATCCTCCCCTCCCTCCTTTCAACTCCCCCCATCCCCTTCTTTTGCTTTGTCTTTAAAGTTCCATGAGATAGCTGTGGTCTGGGTCTCTCATATCAGAGAGACCCTCCGATGTTTCACCTTCTGCTTCTGACTCACTCACTAAGCATGATGTTCTCAAGTTTCTTCCATTTGCCCGTGAAAACCCCCAAGCTGTTGGACCTTACAGATGTGTAGTATTCCATCAGCTGCTGTTTTCTCCACTTCCAATATGTCTTTAGGATTTCTGACCTTCCTGTAGCCGCCTGTTGGTTGTTGGGGTGCTGCTTCCTCTCCTAGCCAGGTCAGATGTTCCAGGCTCCATGTGGGCTTTCCTCCATCTGCAGATGTCTCTGGCTCTCAGCCATTTGCAGCCAGCCTGGGGTGGCTTCTTAGGTGCTGTTTTTTTCCTCTAGTTCCAATGTTCCTTAGGGGTTTCTGATCCTTTCAGTCATTGGGGTGCTCCTCCCTACCCTAGCTACATTGAACAGGTGGTTTTTGACTAAATCCTCAACTTTTCAAAAAGTGGGTCCATGAGGAGACATTGTACAGCTCTGTTACTCAGCTGCTATCTTGACTGGAAGCCTCTATAGCAGCATAATTTATAATAGCTAAACCTTGGAAGAAGCCAATATGCCCATCAGCAGATGAATGGATGAGGAAGATGTGGTATATTTAAACAATGGAGTGCTACTCTGCCATAATGAAAGATAAATTTGAGTTATTTGTAGGAAAATGGATGCACCTTGAGACCTTTGTTTACCAAAGTGAATCAGACACAGAAGGGTAATTATATGATTTCTTGAAATAAAAAAAACAAAACAAAACATAAAAGTAGTAAGAGAGAGATGAAAGAAAGTGAGGAGATAGATTTTGTGGAGAGAAAAGGGGAATTTGGGGGGTTGAGAGGAAGAGAAGTGAAAAGGGATGTGATATATAAATAAAAATAGAAAGATTCTCACCAAAAGAAAAAAGAAAAAAAAAAGCAGCCTAGGGTGGAGGAGTAGCACAGTGGTTAGCATGCTTGCCTAGCAAGTGCAATGCCCTGAGTTCGATTCCTCAGCACTACGTAAGCTGGGTGTGGTGGTGGATAGCTGTAATCCCAGTGCTTGGGAGGCTGAGGCAGTGGGATTGCCATGAATTCAGGATTAGCCTGGACTCACCATGTCTTTGGTCTGTGACCTATCTAGGGTGAATAGATGCCTACTTGTGTCCCCCTCATGTCCCCGAAAGACAAGTTTATGAAGTGCACACAGGCACACCCGCTTCTTGTCAGCGACAGGCTTGTGTTTCATTACCTTCGTGGTCACTGCTCTGCGCTGAGCCTGCCACCTCCCTGCGCCCTAACTCCTCTCCTACCTCTAAGAGGGGGAGGGGAGGAATGGAGAGGAAACAGTTGAGAAACGGGAAAAGTAACTTTTTCAAGAAGTGGGAAAGGAAGAAATATGTATTATTATATTATATTATTACTGTTATTTTTGGCACTAGGGAGTGAACTAGGACCTTATGACTGCACTACATCCCAGACCATTTTTTTATTTTAAGACAGGGGCTCGCTTAGTTGTTATGTTGCCCAGGCTGGGCTCAAACTTGAAGTCCTCCTGACTCGGCCTCCTAGAGTGCTAGGAGTTCAGGCCCACACCGGTCTGCCCAGGTAATTCTCTTAGTTAAAGATTATTTTTAATCCTTCTGGCTCACGTTTTCCGCTAACTTGTGAGGCCTTCCCACGTATGGCAATCGGTTGCGTTAGTTGCAGAACCCTTTCCTGGATTTTCGCCAGAGCCCTGTGGGCCGTGGTATGTGTGAAGCTGTAACTCAGAAGGCAGGGACAGACCGGGCCCCCTGTTGGCACCAGGAGCTAAGGGTGCTTCCACCTCCACCAGCCAAGTCTCCTCTCACCCTCAGGGGCGCAGGGGACGCTCACTCCTGGCTCTCGGCCTCTGCCTCCCCTAAGCCAGCTTCCTCTGCCTCCGTAGCTCCCACTGCTGCCTGCCGGGGGTCCTCCTGGCTCCCAGACTGTAGGACGAGATCCTTTTGCCTCAGTCCTGGGGGCCAGTCGGCTCTGGCCAGAGCACGGAGCCAAGGTGCGGCGGGCCAGGGCAGCTTCCAAGGGCTGTGCCCTGGGTGCAGGGAAAACACATTGGGCCGTGAGATCTTCTGTTGTGTTCCATAGTCGTACATTCAATTCTCCTAGTGTAGCTTTTATTGGTTTAGAGATCTGAGGAAAGAAGGACACTGGGAAAGATCTTGTGCCTCTGAGAACTGAGGGTCACTTTGGGCTCAGGGTCGACTTACAGAAGAAGCAGACTGAAATCTGCTACTTCAACTTCTCACCTCAGGAAACCGAGGCCCACAGGGGACAAGGGACTTCTCCATCTGCACAGCAGTAATTGGTAGATCTGGAATCAGAATCGGGGTTGGATGCAGGGAGGAGGAAAGTGGGGCACGCAAGGTGGAGATTTTTTTTTGACAATACTAGGGGTTGGATCCAGAGCCTTCCCAAGGAGCTATATCCCCAGTATTTTTTGTAGTTTTTATCTTGATACAGGATCTCAATAAGTTAAGTTTTCCAGGCAGGGGTGGAATTTGGGATCTTCCTGCTTCAGCCTCCCAGAATGTGGGAGTACCGGAGTATGCCACCAAAGCTGGCCAAATATGTAAATTTTTCTTTTCTTTCTTTCTTTCTTCCTTCTTTTCTTTTCTTTTCTTTTTTTTTTTTTTCTTTTTTCCCTGTAGCCTAGGCTGGTCCTGAACTCACTGGTATAGTCTGGGCTGGTCTTGGACTCAGAACAATCTGCCTACCTCAGCCTTCCAACTGCTGGCATTACAGGCTGGGGAATCGAACTCAGTGGTTTAACCCCGATGCAATTCCTCCAGCCCCCAAAGATGTAAATTTTAAGACCCTTCTGCTGAGTGATACAAGTGCCCCAAGCACCTTCACTCCCTGACTCCTGCAAGTGCCCCAGGCACCTCCAAGCATGTCTGGGACAGGGACATGGTTTCTTGGTTTGCCCGCCCCTGGGAGAAGCAGGCTCCTGAGGAGGGCTGGCTAAGCTGCTCTTCCCAGGTGGCGGATTTGGGACCTGGGATGATCACTGCTGGGAGAAGCTTGGACTACCTTGTGTGGACAGAGCTTGGGAGCCACCCTAGTGTGAGTGCAGAGCTCCTGTCCTGAGTTATCTTTAGCTGGCTGCTGAAGGGCACAGCCGTCTGAGCCTGGTGGCAGACACTTCTCTTCCTCTCATAAAAATAGGCTTCCTGCACCACACTGTCTTGTAGGCTCTGTCCCTCCACAAGCAGGACATCAGAGTTGGCAGCCCTTGGCCTCCAGTCTTATGTTTTCTTCCTTTATGCAGAACTGCCTGCTGAGAATTTTACCGGAGAATTTTGAGAGACTTAGTACTAGCTTTGTCATTGGCTTTGGTCAAAAATTAATGAATTAAAACACCACCAAGATGACTGGTAAGACATAGAAGGAATAAGGAAGAGTGTGGAAGACAGACACCCTGAGCTACTTGTTTATGTCTCTTTTGTTGTTGTTTTTATTCAGATAGGGTCTGGTTCTACAGTCCAGGGTGGTCCTGAGCTCACTGTGCAGCCCAGGGTGGCCTCAAACTCATGGCAGTCCTCCTGCCTCAGTTTCCCAAGCTGCTGGGATTACAGGTGTGCACCACACCACACCTGGCTAGTTTCTACGTGCTGCTGGGGGGTGTAACCCAGGGCCTTGAGCATGGTAGGCAGGTGCCGTAAACTACTGGGCTACATCCTCTTCCCACTGAACCATTTTCTGATCCTTGAACAGCATCGTGATTCAAGCCACAATCCCTTCTCACCTGGACTTTTGGTCCACTCCCACCTCAAGTGCAGCCAGACGACTTTGCTAAAACATAAGAAAATACCAATGAAATAAATATGCTTGTAAGACACGTGGTAAATACTGAAGGATCAGTTGTATTTCAATACAATTGTAATAATTCAAGAATTACATTAAGAAGACAATTTCACACAGAACAGCACCAGTAAGAACCTAGCATTTAGGAATAAATCTAACCAAGGAAACACAAAATCCATAGCCTGCAAACTATAAAATATTGTTGAAAGATGTTAAAGAAGAACTAAGCGTGTAGAAAGGCATCTCATGCTTGTAGACTAGGTGAGCTGCTTGTCTAGGAAGCCCAAGAGGCCACACCTCATCCCCAAGAAATAGCTAGGTGTAGTGATCCACACCTTTAATCTCAGCTCTCTGGATGTTGAATCCAGTGGCTTATCATGAGTTCTAGGTTAGCTTGGGTTACAGAGAGAGCTCAGGACCAGCCTGGGCTACCGACTGAGACCCTGACTTAAAAAAAAATGTTAGTACTTCAGAAGCCACTATCAAGAAAGCCAAAAAGCCCAGAGGATGACAGAAGATATTTGCAAATCTGGACAATATAAAAAAAAAAAAAGACGCAACTCAATAAAAGACAACTTAATTAAAAATAGGTGAAAAGTCTGTGCAGACATTTCTTCTAAGAATAAATGCAAATGAGAATTAAACATATGAAAAGATGCTAAATATCAGTAATCATGGGGGAAACACATGAAAAACCACAAGGAAGTAACACTTCACACCCACACACGGAGGGAAAAAGTTTAAAAATCAGATAACAAGTCAGCTGTGAAGAAAGACCCTCCCCCACCGCTGGGGCATGTGAGATGATGTAGCCATTTAGGGCAACAGCCTGGCAGTTCCACAGACACTAAACAGGAGGCTGCTCCACCTTGATATGTGGCCCTGGAGGTAAGAACTCATGTCCACTCAGGGACCGGGCCATGTCACAGCAGCCCAAAGCTCCACAACGGATGACGGGTAAAGAAAATGTAGAACGTTATACAACAGGCATAAGTATTTGGGTGCACTGGATATGGGTATTTGGAAAAAAAGCAGTGTAACGCTGACTTACACCACAATGTGGATAGGCTCTTGACATAACACTTGAGAGTATAATGAAAGAGATAGTCAGGTCCACATGTTGCTCATGTGCCTCCACTGAGAGGGAACATCCAGAACAGGCCCACGCAGGGATGCAGACCGGAAGCGAAGCCGCCGGTCCTGAGACCCGGTGGTGGGGGTGCAGTGGCAGGCCAAAGGCCGGCAGCCACAGGGAAGGGTGTTTACTTTTGAAGTATGAAAATGTTTCAGAGTTGAGTATGGTGACAGTTATATACCTCAGAGAATATGAATCACTGGATTAAGTACATTTTCCCCGTGCTGCAGCTTGAACTGAGAGCCTGGCACAGGTGACCCAGGTGCTCCACCGCTGACCTATGCCCCAGCCCTGCACTGTACATATTAAATAAATGGCTTATTTGCTATAAAAACCATATGTCATTGAAGTTGTCCATGTATATATAGATAAGAGTGCGCCTTTCCTCTGCTGAGCACCCTGCAAAGGTTTCCATTTCATATTGAAAGTGAATTTCAAAGTCATGCTGGCCATGAGGCCTAGCAGGACCTGGAACCCGAGTCTCTGGGGCCCCCGCGCCTGGGTCTGAGTGCTGTCCTCCCAACGCACTGCGTCACTCCAGCAGGCACAGAGCTCACTCTCTTCTCCCCTTCAGATCCGGGAATTCCCTGCATGCTCATGTTAGCAGGGAGGGAGCAGGAAAGCGTGGCTCGTGAGATGTCCTGGCGGGGAGGACAGAGGGGTGGCATCAAGTATACAACAGGAGAATAAGCTGGACCGGTGGTGCAGGCCTGCGACGGGGGAGGCTGACGCAAGAGGACAGCACGCTCAAGCCCCACCTGGGAAACTTTGTGACTCAGCAAGACCCTGTCTCAAAGTCAAAAACAAGCATGGGCCAAGGGTGCAGCTCAGTGTGAAGGCCCGGTCTGGATCCCCAGGGCCACACACACGCAGAATGGCGGGTATGTCTGGTCGTGGATGTGGAGGCAGAGAATGTGGGCGCACCTGCAATTAGGTAAGGTCAGTGACAAAAATCCAAGGAGGGAATGGGTAAAGTGCGGGCGAGGGCGCCCTTTCTGCAGGAGGTCCTCCGCAGAACAACCTGTGATCCACAGAGATATTTGGAGCCTGAGCCAGGCACGGGCCCTGTGACTTGGAGATGGACGAGCCGTGTTCCAGCAGCAGGAAGAACGTCCCTTCCGAGCGTCTCCCTGGGAACCGCTGTGCTCCCCGGCCAGCCCCTTCCCGGAGAGCCCGCTCACCTCCGCTCCCCTGGAGTGGTGGTTCTCTTTGAATCGTGTGGTGGCTTCCCGCTGTCTCCCTAGAGTAAGAAAGACCCCGAGGAGACGTCCTTGTCAAGTTTGTCGCCTCAGCACTGGCGGAGCAGCTGCTTTGCGGTTGTCTAGGGGACAGCCACAGGAGCAGATGCTCACTCTGCACGGGGTGCGGCAGGCCGAGGCCTGGGCTTTGCGTGGAGAGCGTGCTCCCGCGGGGGACGGCGAGGTGCCCGTGCGGTGCTTTTCTGCCTTGGCAAGAGAGCACGTGCAGGGCCAGAGGCAGAACAGAAACCACCAGGAGCGAGGGGGCCCGTGGGCCCGCTCACTGCTCAGACCTCACTGCGTCACTGCATGGCTGGTCCCGGCCGATGCCGATGGCACAGAGCACCTTCCTTCACTTCGCAGCCTGCCCGCTTTCCTCCACTGCTCCTGTCTTAGTTACTCTTTTGTTGATGGACCCAATACCTGATGCTTACAAGTTGAGGGGGGAAGGGTTTGCTTTAGCGCACGGTTCGAGAAGTCTCAGTTAATTCATGCGCAGCCAGTAACAGCGGAGCCACTTGGCAGAAGCCTAGCTTGAGGAAAGCTATTCACAGCACAGCGACAGGAAGCTGGGGGTAAGGAAGCGGGATACCCTTCCGGTGTGTGTCCCGGGATCCACCAACCAGGCCCCGCCTCTTAGCAACACAGGAAGCCAATGGACTAACCCCCAAGATTGCGTCACCTCCCAAGCAGGAGGCTTTGGGGGACATTCCAGGTACCAACCCTAACAACTTCCATTTTTTCAACCCTCTCCCCAAAGCACTCAGCTTCCCACTTTTCCGAATCCTGCCTCTTCCTAGACACTCCCATTTTGTAGAGAGCCTGCAAATGCCATTACAAGATGGCGCAGGCATCCGGCCGGCAGATTAGTAAACAATTGCCACTGCACATGCGCCTAGGCTAAAGACCAGCCCCGGAGTCACGTCATTCGGACACGTCATATGGCCTGATTGGCCTCTGCAAATCAGGAATCAACACGCCACCCAGATGTAACCTAAAGGATATATAAACAGTGCCATTTTGGGGCTTGGGGTCTTCCTCTCATCAATGTTACAATAAATGCTTGCTGCAGAAGGATCCTGGTGCCCGCGTGCGTTCTTGCTGGCGAGACGATTGCGCGGGTCACACCTTTTCCCTGGCTCCCCTCCACCTTTGGACACCGCCCCCTTGTGAGTGTCTCCTCACAGCTCTTTCCCCTGTCTTTTTCTCTAGACCACCGGGGGCAGGGAGAGGTTGGTGAGGTGCAAGGCAGGAGGGACGTTTCCCTCTTCCATGTACTTCCGCCTTATCGTTAACATTTAAACTTTGTTCCTGTTTGGGCCGATGTGTCTCCATGAGATTCCTGCAAGGTTGATCATGCCTGGCCAGTGTGGTTTTTAGTTTATGTCGGAGAGCTCCCATCTCTGGTGCCCACTTGGAAGTTCCTTACAGATCCTTCCTGGTGATTTCCCTTGGTGTCGCAGCAGTCAGGAACCACTTCCCAGCCCTGGGCTTGAGAGGCTGAGGCCACTCACCGCGCGCAGGCTTTTCCCAGGGACTCACGCTCTCCCCTTCTGTCCTCTTCATGTCTCCTCAGCTTTTGCAACCTAGCTCCTGACCTTGGGTCAGGCCCTCTCCCCTTTTGCGAGTCTCTCATCCCTGGCAAGGGAGAGACCTCCTCTCCTGTGGGCTCACTCCCACAGAGAGATTCCTGTGCTAGATCTGAGGGTCATTTCTCCTGTCCACACCCCAGGAATGGCAGAACCCCTAGTGGCAATCTTTTGCTGTGTCTTCCTCCTGGATTCTGGCAACTATGGGAAATTTAAATGAATAATTGCATAAAATAAATGTTTTTTCCACCTGCACCCCATCATCTCACTGATGAGCGACAGGCAGGAGGCTGGGGCTGGGGGAGGGCAGAGCTCCCTGCACGGAGGGGTCCCCGGAGAGGACTGTGCTCTCAGGGTTCCCTCTCTCCAGGCAGGAAGAGTAACAGTAATAGTCTCACAGCAGGCAGGTGATGGGTGGAAGAGGACCACAGAAAGATGAAGAAAATGAGAAAAAATAAAGGGGAAAACAGTGCTGGGGGTGACTCAGAGAATCTAGGTTAGCATTTTTTTTTTTTTTTTTTTGAAAAGGGAGCCGAGACAGGGAGGAGTTCTATTTCCTGCCAAGGGCAGCAGATTTAGTGTTACCCTAGGAGCAGTGGGTGCCACTGTCAGCTGAGAGGTGAGAAGAACACACCCTACAGGGATGCCCCATTGAGCCGCTGTGCACCCGCCCCTCCTGCGTTCGTGCCGAGAGCCAGTAAGGCCTGTGGCCCTGCGTGCAAACTCCTAGCTGCAGGGACTTGAGCTGCCGCTCAGGCGAAGGCACAGGCGGGGCCTTCCTGGGTGGGGAATAGGCACCCAAGGTGGCTGGTGAAGTGGAGGAAGTTGACATTTAAGGGTG
Organism: Ctenodactylus gundi; assembly: GCA_004027205.1. NCBI lineage: Eukaryota > Metazoa > Chordata > Mammalia > Rodentia > Ctenodactylidae > Ctenodactylus > Ctenodactylus gundi. The sequence goes on along the minus strand of PVKB01003953.1, from coordinate 77,340 downwards.
TTGTTCATACACAACTTCAGGGCAGTAGGCTTAGTCATTAAAGACATCTCTTATCCAGAGAGGAAGTTAAGAAGAGAGAGAGCTGGCGTTCTAGCAGACACCTATGGCAACAGAGCAGATGCACCTGCAGTTAGGAATGCGGCAGTCAGGGGACACAGTGGGGCACTCCTTGCGAACGGTCAGGAGTTTCTGAAATGGTCTTAGGTTCTGGCAGGAAAGACATTATGGGAAACTCATAACCATTTTCAGGGGATTTATGCGAGAGTGTGAGAACTTATGTAATTACATGTTCTTTGTCCTTGGAGGGAACCAGCTAAGAGGTGTCTTTTTGGGTTTTCAGTAAAAATGAAGAAGGGGCTAATAGAGTGAATGGTGAGCACATCATTAAGGCACATCCCAAAGATGATGAACTATTGTGGGATGTTTAAAAAATTTTACCTAGCAAGAGTTAAAAAATTGAGCATCATTGCCATTAAAAATCCCTTATTTCTATCTATTTATTTGCATTAATAATTTGACAGATAGAAATAGAATTGATGCCAAATTAAGTTTTATTCTGATAATAGATTGTATTCAACCATAGAAACCAGAGCTAAGGGCTGGGGGCATAGCTCAGGTGTTAAAGAGCAAGGCCCTGAATTAGATCCCTAGCAACACATAAACCAGGCCAGGTGGTGAATGCCCAGTGTCTAGTTACTTAGTTACTGAGTTATTTGCCATTGGGACAGAATACTGGACACGCACAACTTAAGGGAGGAAAGATTTATTTTAGCTTGCAGTTTCAGAAGGTCCGTACGTGGGTCACTGGCAATGGTAGAAGCGCACTGTTGTGGTTTGGATCTGGAGTGTCCTCCAAAAGCCTCATGTACTCAATGCTACTGTGTTCTGTTGGGAGGGGGGACCTGGCTGGAAGGGGCAGGTGCTTGGGGCTTGACGGGAGGAATGTGCGCTGGTTCTGCCCCTCCTTCCAGACTTCTCTGTTCCGCTATGCTGTGAGGGTCTCTGTCTCCAGAACACCGACTCCGGCTCTGGCTCTCGCTGAAGCCCCACCATGTAAGTCTGTCACTTTTCCAGCCACCCACCCGCAAATGGGCTGTGACTTTCTCAAACCATGAGCTAAAATAAAACTTTTCTTCCACTAATTTGTGCAAGTTGGGTATTGAGTCACAGCGATGAGAAAGTAACTAAGATGCACGTGGCGGCAGCTCGGCTGGAGGAAGCTGCCATGGCATGGCAGACAGAAAGCCAGGTGAGCAGGGAAGCGGAGGCTAGCCTGTGCCCTTCCGGGTCCTGTCCCAGCGAGCAACCCCTTCCAGGTCAAGCCTCAAGGTTCCATCCTTTCTGGGCTAAGCCCAGTAAAGTGCCCCCGGCAGATCACATGTATATAATCCACCACATGCCTGCCACCCACTATATGCTCATAATCCACGGTCCTGACAAGGCCCCACTTTCCAACAGCACAGAGACCCATAGCTATTCTATGATACCCAGGGCTTCTGGAGGACATTGCAGGTCCAAACCACAGTAGCCTGTAATCCCAGCCCTTGAGAGGCTGAGATGTGGAGGATTGCCATTAGTCTGAGGTCAGCTAGGTTTACATGGTAAGTTCAGGACCAGCCTGGATGGACTACAGAGTAAGACTCTATTATGGTTTGGATCTGGGGTGGAATCATGTACGATAGGAGATGAGACCTGGTCAGGAGGGGTGGATTACAGGGGTGTGGTGGATTTGGGGAGGCTGGCAACAGTGGAGGCACATGGAGAAGGCCTAGCTAGAGGAGGGCTGTTCACTGCACAGCAATAGGAAGCAGTCAGAGAGGAAGGGCAGACCTAGTTTATGTTCTCTCAGGTCAAGCCCCCATAATTCACCTCTTCCAGGTCAAGCCTCAAGTATCTGCCCCTTCCAGCCAGGCCCCATATTCTAGTACCATATGGAATCCATAAATAATCCACAACATCCAAATACATGAAGCTTTTGGGGAATGTTCCAGATCCAAACTGTAATAGTGGGTTCAGGACCAGCCTGAACTACTGACAGAGGCCCTGTCTCAACACACACACACACACACACACACACACACACACACACACACACCCCTACGTATGTACATATATAAAAGTAGTCATAGTGAGAAAGTCAAGAACACAAAAGGATCTCAACCGGAAAGAAGTCTCATTCCACTCCCATCCCTCAGATGGGCTTTTGGTGCCCAGTATATGTCTCCTCTTTTTGATGTTTATTTCCTTCATCTAGAAAAAGGACTGGTTTTTGCTCTACCACACCTTTCTGTGGTGGCTGTGTACAGCTTAAGGTGAAGTTCTGGTGTAGGTTTGATGCCTTCCTTCTGCAAGTAACACCTGAGCACTCTAATTCAATATGGATTTATATAAACCTAGTTACATCTGCAAAGATCTTATTACCAAAAGATGTCATGTTCAAGTTTACTAGAGATTAGGATTGGAACATATCTGTGGTGACATGATTTCTTATTTTACTCATTTAAGTAGCAAGACCAGAATTTTGAGTGTGTTTTAAGGCTTAATAACTGGGAATAAAATTGGAAACAGGGTTTATAAGCTTCTAGCACCTGGCACAGTATTTGGGTATTAGGTCTGGTCTGGTTTCGTGCTGTTGGCCTCTCGATTGGTTCAGCCTGTTGGGCTGAGTTAATAATCACACAGTGCTTACACCACTGATTGGTCACTCTTGGCTCAGTTGGCTGTGGCTGGGAGGAGGCGTTCTCTGATACACTGTGAGAACTTATCTTCCCTGGCTTGCTAGGAGCAGCAGTCTATGCTTGACCTGCAAAGCAAGTGATCACATAAACCCACCAAGCCAGCTGGAGCCCTGCAGATGCTTGAGGAGTATTAAAGGCATGCCCCCACTTCTTGTCTCAGCTCTCTCTCCCTCCTTCCCAGCTGCTAGGAGATTTTATAAGTCAGGAGATAAAGGCAGGTGGGTGCCAGGGGCCAGGAGAGGTGGGGGTGGAGTAGCAGGAACTCTTCACTGACCCCTGATGGGGATGGTGAGTAGCTTCCCATTTTCCTGGCCTCTGCGTCTCCCAGAGAACAGCCTCCTTGTATCTTGCCCTCAGGACACAGGTAAATTTGCTAGATTTTACTTTCCTTATGAGTGCCTAGACAACGTATGTGCAAAGCTAGTGACGGGAAGGTAGGTTTTTTTTTTTTCTTTTTTAACTACTGGGCAGGACGATCTGAGAATGTGATTATTTCGGCCCTCAAAGTGTTTTTAAAAATCAATTTGAATTGTTTGTCCAATAAAACCAGGAGACTTCATTTAAAGATACCCCTACGTTAACACCTAGAGAGAAAGAGTAGAATGAACCAGAAGGCGCGTTGTTAACAACTGTGTAAATATTAAACTAAACTTGGGGTTGCTGTGAAGTTACTGTTTTTAGACATGATTAACATAAAACCACAGATTTTGAGCAATAAAGATCATCTTTCGTAATGGTGTGGGTCTCATTCCATAAGGTGAGGCCTTAGGGGAGACTGGAGATTGCTGAGGAAGAGGGGGTCTCATCTCTAGCAGTGTTCATTCTTCCTGTAGGCTATGACCTGGTTTGCAGATTTTAGGCTTTGCCAGTCACCGGAATCCCATGAACCTATTTCTTAAAATCTCTATGCATAAGATATGGTTAAAAAATACAAAGAATACTTACATTAAATATGAGTTGGAAACATATACTGAAAAATAATACTATGGGAAAACAAAAATATCTACCATAGTAAAACGCATATTGCCATTCGTTGGCCTTGGCATCTTCCCACAGGCTGCTAACCCGCATACCTTCTTGCTCTAGCCACTTTCTGAAATAGTCCTGGAAGTCCTCTTTCCTGAGTGTCTTTTGTTGTGCTGTGTGGCTGCCTTCGTGTCCTGAATTGATTTAAAATACTTATATCTCATGGCCATTTGACTTCTGAAGAGACAGAAGTTGCCCAGTGCCAGATCTGGGGGATAAGGCAGAGGAGGGCACACTGTGGTTTCGTATTTCTTTGTTTTCTTTTTTTCTTTTTTTTGAGATAGGGTTTTGCTCTGCAGTCGAGGCTGGTCCTGAACTCACTGTGTACCCTGTGTAGCCTAGGCTGGCCTAGAACTCATGGCGATCCCCTCCCCCTCGGAGTGCTGGGATTACAGGTGTGCACCACCACACCCAGGTTATGTGGTGCTGGGGAACCTACAGGGCCTTGCACTCTAACCACTGAGCTACGCTCCCGCTTACCTGTTTACACTCAGCAGCCACAGTCAGGTAATTTTTTTTTATCATAATTTGTAGAAATGGTCACAAAGGAGAACTGCTTCAGAAAATCGGAGGAACATGGGATAAATGTGCTCGAAGGAGGGGAAGTAATTTGAGGGGTGTCCCAGTTACTTTTCCGTTGCTGTGACTCAATACAAGACATCCACAAATTTAGGGGAGGAAAGGTTTATTTTAGCTCACAGTTTCAGAAGGTCACAGTCCATTCAGGCACAGCCCGCAGCAGTGGAAGTACATGGCAGAGACAGAGGTGGAGGCAGCTTCTCATGATATCACACATAGGAAGGCAAGTTTAGACTTGTCCAGACTAGTCCTCCAGGAAGGCAGGAAGCAGCTTATATATTCTTTCTCATCTCAGCCCAGTGATTAGCCCCTCCTGGATCCAGGTGTGGAAGGTGTGGCCACTACACGCAGTTAATCCTAACTTACACACCTGTAATCCACTCCTCCAGACTAGGCCCCAGTCTCCCAGCAGCACATGGTTCCATAAACAATCCATCAAATTTAAATACATGAGACTTCTTGGGGGACATTCCAGAGCCAAAAAACAATATGGAGGATTAATGGCAATGTGTTTTACTGTAATAAAAGTTTTAAGTGGAAGCATTCACTGTATATTTTGATCATACCATGTACATCACCAATAGAACATATGCCCTGTTGTTCTCTGAGATCTCTGACAAGTCTAGAGCTCACACATGTGCTCACAACATGGCTACGTAATGTAACATATACAACATTCTCTCAGAAGCAGGTATGGTTGGCTCCACTGTGGTTTGCTCTTGGACATGCTGGGTAGAAGGAGATGGAAGGGCTTTTCCCAGGTGTATCTGGAGGGTCACGCCTGGATTGGAAGCTGGGAGGAGGCCAAGGCATGAGCACAGAAATGGGTCCTCTTCAACACCTGCTGCTCCTGTCCTGTCCTCTCCTGTCATCCTGGCCTTCTCCGCACCCTTCCGTGACACAGCCATCAGATCATCAGAGGTCATCACAGTGCCCAGCTGCGGCAGGGCCGGGAGCACCCAGGAAGGGGAGGCCCCCTGGGCGGGGGCTGAAGGCACTTTTGGGAAGAGGGCCTGGGCAGCTGCAGCCGCCGAAAGACCTGCCCGAGCATGGGATCGTCTCGTCCCTCATTGCCCAATCCCTTAGGTCACAAGTGATGAAAGCCTAAAAAACATTGGAGTAAATAAAAAAGGGAGTTTACCGGTTTATGTAATGAAAAGGCCAAGAGTTTGGGTGTGATGAGAACCAGGCCTTAGGCGAGGTCACCGGGACCGCCTCTCTTGCCAGCTTTGGTTCTGCTTTTGCGTGTGCTGTTCTCACTGTCCCTGATGTAGCAAGAGAATGAGCGTGTCTAGATTTCCACCTGCAGGTTGAGGACTCTCAATGGGGAGAGGGAGAAGAGAAGGAAAGAGGGCAAGAGGGTGAGCAGCATGACAGTCCCCACCCCCGCCCTTGGGGGCCGTTCATTAGGTCACCTTGGAGCACAGGCCAGTGACCGTGCCCTGGGATCAGAGGCATGGAACATGGCGGATCCCTTACTGAGGTCCATCGAAGCTCTGGACAGCTTTGTATGGCACAGTCTGTCTTGGCGTTCAGTCATAGTAGAGTCCACAAAGGTGACAGTTGGTGGATTCATCTGACTGAGAACAAGAAGCAGGTAAGTGCCCACATCTGTCATAAACAAAAGGGAAACAGAACAATGGACAAAAGTTACTTGCCGCATTTGTGACCACTGGTCTTTATATAAAAAGGGCACACATATTGGTAAGAAAAACAGACTCAGTGACTTAAAAAAAAAAAAAAACAGGCAACTAACGACTTCATTGGGTATCCTACAAGTACTTCAAGATCAGCCAGCAAATGGCTGAATGCTCTCAGAAGCAACCAACGTCTTCCTCATGCCATCTTAGATGGTAAAGACCACAGGTGTGCTGCCTTCAGGTATGGCTTGATCAGAGGTCTAACTCTAGTCCCCTGGGATTTCCTCTTTCTTTCTCACCTTGTCTACCTTCTTCCTTATGTCGGCTGCCCTCCAGCCATAGAGAACCTACAGAAGCTTCATATTTTGTAGGTTCCCACCACTGTCTAGAATATATGTCCCAGAATTCCAAACAACACTTGGGTCATCTTTAAAGCCCTTGTAGCCAGGAAATGACATGCATGGGGCGATTGGCTTAGACTTGCCTCTTTTTCCCTTTTCCCTGTACTTGATCCAGCCTCTTTGGAAAGGAGGGAAGATCTCCATGTTCTATCCGAGTCCATGAGAATGTGTCCTAGAGGCTGAGTGAGTCAAATCTCCCAATGCCATGGCTGCTCTAAGATGAGATAGACTGACTGCTGGAAACAGACACAAACTCAAGGCCCCTGGTGTTCTCAGTTGTGCCCTCCCCTCGTGGTCCTCAGCTACATGCAATGCAGCCAGAGTCAGCTTTCTAGATCTTGTACAGTCACCTTGTGGAGCATTTTCTAGATGCTCTATAAAGTCCAAGTCCTTCACCATGACTTGTTCCATCCCTCAAGAACTGGCCATGAGGCCTCAAGACTGCCTCCGAGACCATGTGGGCTCATCCCTTGCCCCCGACCTCTGCATCCCCGACCTGCTTCTGCTTTTCAACAACACTAACCTTTTTGTGTTTCTTCTCCCATCTTCCTTTACTCTGCCCTCCAGAACTTTATGTGTGCTGTGGCGTTTGCCTGGAACGCCCTTCCAGTGTCCTTTCCCTAAGCTAGCTCTCAGGTTCAGGGCCCCTCCTCCAAGAGGACGTGATGACCCTCCTCCATTCCAAGCCCCGCTGAGCTCATGTGTGTCACCTCTGTGCCCCTAGCTCTGCATCTACAAAATGACTGAAGTGACATGTGGTACGGTGTGTACATGTGGTACTGACCCATGGTCTTGGTCCTGAGCCACATGCCCACTCTATCTTTTCACTTTGATTTTGAGACAGGGACTTGCTAATTCACTTAGTTGCCCAGGCTGGACTTGAACTTTTGATCCGCCTGCCTCTGCGTTCTAGACTGCTGGGATGACAGCCTGTGACACAAGGCCCTGCATTTTTTCAATATTATATCTCGGGTGCTCTCTGCTCCTCCTGGATACATGGCAAGTGCCCAACAACTATGTGCTGAATATGTGAATATGATAACAACAAAAATAAGAATAAGTATGTAAAATATTATATTTGGGAAGGAGGATCCAAGCTAATTTTTTTTAAATTTTCTTTTTCAAGGCTGATTTCTTTATAACTTGCTGAGTGTTCAAATTTTCTTCAGAAGCAGCTCTTGTTACTTATATAACACACGCAGCGCAGAGAAGGCAGGCTGCTTCCGACTTGGACTCCAGCCCCTGGCTGCCTGGAGACGTGTCCCTGGTGACCCTCATTGACCCTGCCCTGGCTCTGGTCCTAGTATCTGCACCTTGGCTGTTTCTTAAGTTCTGTCTTTCATTTTTTTAAATTTCAGGGTTTTTTTTTCCTGCTGGACTTTTCTTGTTGCCTTTCTCCTCATGTATGCGTTATTTACTTAAATTTCAGAATCCAGATATTTGAGTTTATCTTTATCTGGGGTAAGGATGCTGACTGTCCAGGACCCCCTTGCAATTAGCTGAGCTCAGTGTACTTTTGTATCTCCCATTTTCCAGGTGAGGACTGGGCATTCGTCGGGGAAGGCAGTGCCTGTCTGCTGGGAAGGGTCTATCTAGGCTGAGGGCAACCTGAGGCATGGAGGGGTGCGAGAGCCCCAGTGCTGAAGGAGAACCACCCTAGGCTGTTGCGCAGCCACTCCAATGCCAGAACACAGGTATGAGGAAGTCACCACCTTGCAAGCTACAAATTTGTAACAGACCCAGATAAGGATCACCAATGATGCTAAAACCATTTGTTGAAAAGTTTTGAGGAACCAAAATATTCTTATGGGTCTCAAAAATTATCTTTAATTTTATTATTACTTATATCAAAGTAACATGGCAAGTAAAAATTACATGTATTCATAACATACAATGTGATGTTTTGATGCATGTATACACATAGCTCGGCAAGCTAATTAGCATATCTGCCACCACACTACCTACCATTTTTTAAAAATCTGAGACTAAGATGCATTCTTAGAATTTTTAATTTTCTAAAATATTTATCTTACTTATTTATTGTGGTACTGTGGATTGAGTCTAGAGCCTTCACACTGAGCTATATCCCCAGCCCATTTTGTTTTTTAATTTTGAGACAGGGTCTCACTAAGTTGCTAAGTTGCTGTCCTAGTCACATTCTCATTGCTGGGATATAACACCCAACACCCTCGGCTCAGCAGGGAGCTCGCGGTTTCAGAGGATCTCAGTTCATTTATGGGTGGTTGGCCATGGCAGAAAGGCATGGTGCAGGACCTGGGTGGAGAAAGCTGCTCACTGCATGGCAAGGTGGGAAGCAGAGAAAGCAAGAGCAGGGGCAGAGCGAGTGTAGACCCTCCCCGGTCATTGCCCTGTGACCCACCCCTTCCAGTCCTGCTCCAGTGTGGACAGCATATGACGTCAATGGGTTGACTTCACAATTGAATTACTTCTCAAGCATGAGGCTGTTGGGCCTGAATTTGGGATCCTCCTGTTTCAGCCTCCCTAACAGCTGAGATTACAAACCTTTGCCACCGGGCCTGGCTAGCAATTTTCAAACACACATGTATGACTGTTATCTACAGTCATCATATTATAAAATGATTTCATTTTTTTAGTTACCTTAATTACTTTTAAATTACAATAGGCATCTTTACAAGGGAAAAATCTGACAGACATCACCTTAACCAATAGACCAAGCTGAACTTCACCAATGATGGGACAAACTGACCCCATGTGTCTCCTGATGTGACCTAGTGTGAAGCATATAGCTTTATCTGTGTTGTGGTTTTGCCCTAGAATGTAACCTCATCTGATCATGAGAGAATAATCAGACAAACCCAATATATGGAATATTCTGCAAGACAATAGATCTGTACTTATCAAAAACTTCAGTGTCTTAAAAGAGAGAAAGGTGGAGGAATGAGGAATTGGGGTTGACAAGCTATACTCATGGGTCACATCTGGGCCTCTGCCTGTCTTTGTAAATGAAGTCTCCTTGGGACACGAGCAGGTCCATTCACATATGTGCTGTCTATGGCAGTTTCCACATCATAGCAGCAGAGTCACAGGGACACAGAGCTATGTGGCCTTTCACAGAGAAAGGCTGCCTAACCCCAAACTGAGGTGAAAATGACTTGAAAGACACAATAATTGATTGCAAGTCCAATTCTGAACCTTGATTGGATCCTGTATTAAATGAACAGATGGCCACAGAGCTAGGGATGTGGCTCAGTCTTAGAGCCCGGATGCATTTGCAGTGCACACCCAAATACAAACCTATAAAGGATAAGCCGTCTGTGTTGGCCCATGCCTGTAATCCCAGCACTCAGGAGGCTGAGGCAGGAGGATCGCCTTGAGTTCAAGGCCAGCCTGGGCTCCATACTGAACTCAGAACCAACCTGGACTACTCAGCAAGATCCTGTCTCAAAAACAAAAACAAAAGCAAGCAAACAGAAAAACAAAAAACAAAACAAAAAAACCCTATGAAAGAAAAGCTGGGGACTGTTGGGCTATTAGGTGATACCAAATTAATAGCAAACTTCTTGGGTGGGATAATGCTGATTTGGTTATGTGGGAGGAGTTCTTGTTCTAAAGATACATGAAATAACACAACTAGGAGCAATATGACGCCTGTCACTCTCAAAGGACTTGGCGAAAAGTCTCTTTCCCTCTCTCATCCTATCTTTCTCATAGCTTTCAGGGCCATCAAATGAGAGTGCTGGATGCTTAGGCCAGGAGAATCCACGTGCTGGCTCTACGGTGCTCGCGTCAGGGCTCACTTAACGTAGCTTTGGAAAACTCTAAAGCAAACCGTTGCGGGTGGGAAAGTGAGCAACTTTCATGATCTTCATTCTAATCTCATGAAATATCCCATTGATCAGTTTTCAGGCTGTCATTTTTTTGGGGGTGTGTGTGTTTTCAAAACTGTGAAGATGAAGACCCTTGGCGGCAGTGTTTCCAGAGACCCCGGCAGTCTCTCCTAGTGCCACAGATAGGACGGTATTCTTGTGTGATGTGCTCCTGGCAAGGTTGTGGTGAGGGCCACCCCGAACAGAGGCCCTAACGAGCTTCACTGACTGTGACTAAGGACAGAACAGTTCTTTTTTTAAAAAAAATATTTTTAAAATGCTGTTTTTTTTTTTTTTTTTTTACATTACTCTCTTGGCCCCTGCTTTTTTTTTTTTTTTTTTAAAGCTTAAGTTGGCATTGTCTTCCTGGGTTAAAGGCATTGAACTCACGTGACAATATATCCACCATGCGCCAGTTCAATTGGTGTGAATTCATACTATTTTAGGTTCTTATCCAAACTGATGAGTAGATGAGCTCATATTTAAAATTCATTAAAGGCACATTTATTGCAACAAGAATTGTTATGTGTTGGTACTTCAGCTTTCAAAAAAGACTGACCTGTGTTGCAATAATAGTAATCAGAAATAGTAATTCTGTCTGAGAGGAAGGAAGCAGGTGCTCTCAGCCCATGTGAGGCCCCGGCACTGCTTGGCAGCGGGCTGCTGGGGAAACCGCCCTGCCGTGGAAACACCCTGCAACGTGGGGAGACCATCGGCTTCTCCTCTCAATTCCTAGTGTTTGGTTTTCAATCTTCAGGGGCCGGAATTTCCAGAGCAAAAGCAACTTCACGGGAGGAGAGTGGCTGGGAGGTAGCACAGCGCTGTGTTCAGTGTCATCCCAGGCCACTTCCACGAATAGGACACGTGTAACAGGAATGGCCACCGCGGCTCCTGTTCGTGAGACGCGCACTGGGTTCCAAGCCCAGACTGGGAACCTCGCAGGTATTTATTCATCCACAGCGCTGGGAAGCGATGTGATCCTTTTGAGGAAGAAGCTGAGTTCAGAGCACTAACAACTTGTTCAAAGTCTCAAGAGTGGGTGAGTGGCCTGGGCTGGCACCAGGCAGTGTCCTCGGAGCTTATACCTGTCACCACTCCACCTGGCCTCCCTCAAAAGGACATAGGTGAACTTAGAGTTAGGGTCTGCTAACTTGGGTCTACCCAAGTTAAGCTGTTGCCTGGAACCCACGTGCACCCAAGTTTGTCATCACAGCTATGCCATCAGATGTGGCTTTTAGGGAAGAGAGTCATAGTAAAAAATAACTGGCTGGCGGCTGGGTTTTGAGGAGGGGCTGGTCCACGAACCTGTCAATCATCTATATCCCCAGCAGTGTGTACATAATTAAACACAGTGGTTGGCCAGCCTTCTATGATTGAGCCCTTCCAGGGGAGGTATCTGCAAGACAACTTTTGGGGATTTAACCTCAAGCCACAAAATGAGAGATCTTGAAATAAAATTTCTTCAAAATCAGTTCTGAGTGGCGGGAGGACCAGCGAGTTCTGGAAGAGTTGCTCTTTTTTTTTAAGACGTTCTGTCCCTGAAACTCCTCCAGCAATCTGATGGACCCCTCACGTCTCGGATGTGCACTCCCACCTGTGCCCCCATTGAGCAGGAGGAGCCCGCAGAGTGGATCCGCAGCAGCTCAGAGGGGGAAGCTTCTTGCCTGGAGGACTGGGGGGTGGAGTAGGAACCGGTCACGCAGACCGGAGAGCGAACTTGAGGACACACTGCCCTGGACATTGCCAAGCTGAAGTGTACCCCAGACCCTCTCTAGCAGACACCTCAGTGGGGGGACTCTGACTTAGATGACCACTGTGGCTGATTTCAAGGACGTTGCAGATGACTGTGGGACTGGGTTCTGATCAGTCTGTGGGTCTCTGGGGCTGCAGTGACCTTGCTAATGTTACTCAGCATGGTGCCTGGATGCAGGCGACACACATAGGTGGCCTTTCCCTTCGTTGAATTGCTGCAAACCTGTGCGTGGATGCTGACATTTCCCGGGACAGTGCCTGTCCTTTTGGGGATGCGTAACTTCCGAGACTGTGCCATGGGGTTCCTAAAGTTAGAAACACAAGGAGGGAGTTAGGTGTCCTGTCGGGTGCGTGGCCCCTCTCTGGCTCGTCAGGTGTAGAGGTGCCTCTGCTGGATAGCCCATGGTGTCCTTTCCTCCATGGCCTTTGAAGCTCACTTCTGGATAAGTCACCGCTTGGTCTGTCCAGATTTAGAAAGGCGCCGTTTGGACTTTGAACAAAGCAAAAACAGGAGTTCTGCTGGGGATTGAGGAAGAGTTTCGCAATTGAAACCCCAAAGGAGAAGTGTGGGCCTCTGCAGCTTCCCCTGACAATGGAGACTCACGTCGCTTCACCACACTGGGGGCTAACAGGCAGCAGGAGGGGTGAGCGTCGCAAAGCCTCCTGCTGCCCTCCCTCCTTGGCAGAAGGGCGGCAGGCAGATGGCAAAGCTTCCCCACCGCTTGTGGCTGTAGCCAGCTCACATCCCGCTCCTGCCAGAAGCCTCCTGCATGGACCACACATGGGAAAGGTCCAGTGCGAGGAGGCCGGGGGCACAAGAGCTTCGGCCCTGGACTTTCTTGGGGGCAGGGGAGAGGGGCCTGTGGTTGTCGCAGTGCTCCACAGCAGGCCACAGTCCCATAGCTGCTCTGAAAGACATTTGCTGTTGCATGTCACCCATCATGGACCCTCCACGTTGATGCTTCCCTATAGGCCCTCTGAAGGACCCAGCTTCCCGCTGGGGTGCTCCTCAGTCAGGCATGGGTGGAGTCTCTTCCCTAGCCAGGCCCAAACTCTTGCACTGTGGAGGTTCAAGCCTGCTTTTCCCTGTATGAGCAACTCACCCACACCCGTAGCAGGTCTGTCCTTGTACCCTTCTCCCATCTGCATAAGTCCTAGCAATGCCTTTTCCAGACGGCACAGTTCTGCCTATTTATTATTTCTGTTGTCGGTAGAGCCTGCTGAGCTGGTATGCTAAGAGCTGGTAACAACAAAGGCTGCTGGTGCCGGTACTGAAAGTGGCCAGCAGCTGGCAGCCAGAGGACAATGGAGAGCCATAGAGAACTTCTAGGAGCTGCCTTCTCTGGTGGCTGCAAGAATTCACAAGGTCTGTGGGTAGTTGCTTGATCTGAGCAACAAAGAAGGGGCTAGGGAACATCAAGAGTTCAGGTCTGTCTGTGAATACCAAAGGAGCTGAATTTTGTCAGTTCATGGTTTCCATTTGCATTGAGCAAAAGAACCTTTAGCCGGTTGCTAACATCTTGGTGGCCTGTGCAAGGACCTTCCTCTTGGTGGCCCCCTGTGATGATTAAACCTAATTTTTAACTTGATTGGCTTGGCAGCTACCCAGGGGATCAGAAACCACACTTTCGGATGTGCTGGCTGGGTTATGAAGGTGCAACCTTGAGTACCCTATCTGGTGCCTGGCCACTTCTTCTCAGGTGCTGTCCAGAAGTGGTTCCCTTAGCTACCTATGCAGTCAGTCACCCCCGAGAAGGCTGCATTTGGCTGGGCCAGAAGCAGCAGCTGTCTGTGGTCCCGGAGGCTCAGCTGAGCCGTGAGGCTGGGCTGCCACTCAGGCCTGGGTCTGGCTAGCTGTAGGAAGCCCGGCTTTTGGGTGTACTGAAGATGGAGAAATGTGGTAGGGAAAGAAGTCCATAGCCAGGACATGAAATGCCGTGTGAATACGGGGACAGTGGTGCTCTGGGACTGGAGAGAAGAAAGCAGGGAAGAGGGTACATAGAGTTAAAGATGTCTGTTATCCCTGGGAGGGATCTTGTGAGTGACACTGGCCACGGGGCCTTTTCTTGGCTTGTCTGGCTAGGAGACTGGGAGAGCCCCATGAGGAAGGGTCTGCCTGAGTGCTGAGGAACTTGGCCCACAGGTCAGCGGGGCCTTTCTGAGCTCCCAGGATCAATGCTCTGCCTAGTAGTTAGTGCCCCCAGCCTGGTCCTACTCTCCCAGGGCTTCTCCCAGTGGCTCCCTGGGTTCTCCTGAGCTGTCTTCTTACTCTTCTGAGACAGGATATCTGCTTTTCCAAGTTGTTCAGCCCACTCGTCACCGTCTTCCACAAGGTTGGCCTTCCTCCTAGGACAGGAGACTTGGAGTGCAGGAGTTCACCAGGCAGTCCTGGCGCATGAGGCTGGACTTGGCACTGGCAGCAGGGTTAGTGGAAACAGCAGATGAATTCTGGTGCATGAGTGCTGGGAGGGGCCACGTGTCCGAGGGTCTGGATGGACAGCAGGAGAGGACAACTCCAGGGACTGATGGCAGAGCGGAGGGATCAATGGTGGTGGTGGGCGGGCAGGGTACTTCCAGCGTCACTTCTGCCTGATGTTTCTCTGGTGACTGTGATGGCTCCTCCCTCAGCATTCTCAGTTAACCGAGCACAGCTATGACGTTCTGCTTGGTCTCCAAAGCTCCAACCACAGCAGCCCCTTACTTAACTCTGCTACCTGGAGGCTTCACCACATCCCAAGGTCCTCTGCCCTTCTCTGTTTTTATTCCTTCTTTCCAAATCCCATCACAGCTTTTGGCACCTATTTTGTACCTATGAGTAAGAAAAGTCAATTTTTTTCTGGCTCTGCTCTTCAAACCTTTAAATAGTGTGTGCAATGGTAAAGAAAGAAGTTGCCGCCGTTTCCTTCTAGACTGTTAAAAGATTCTGGGCAAAAGGAGGGGTTGGGCAGAGCTATTTGTCTATATAGATTTTGTTGGGCCGCAGGGAGCACAGCCCTGTCCCACCTCTGGGGCAGAGCCTGAGATGCTGTGGCATTGGGAGCATGGTGAGGTATGGTGACAAAGGGGACCGGGCCCCTCACCCTGGCTAGGATTTCCATGAACTAAGGAATCTGAGTAGGCCACCCAAAGCCAGCGTCATGGGGAGACCCATGGAGAAGTGAGAGGAGCTGTTGGATCTGGGGTCAAGGCAGGTAGGACAGGGGCCCACTAAGAGCCAAATGCTCCTCCTGGCTGAGGTATGGGGGGGAAGGTGGCTGTCTGGTGGGCACCACCTGGCCAGAAGGGAAGCAGAGAAGGGGACTACAGCTGATTGCAGCAGTTGGAAGTAACAGAAAACTCAACTGATGGTGGTGACAGCCAGTGGGGAGGCTTGCGACTCTTGTTAGCAGGAGTCCTGGGGCTGGCAGTGCAAAGTGGGTGCAGCACATGCCAGCATCCCTCAGGCCCAGGTGCCTGTGCCCCTCTCTTTACCACTCGTCATGGTTTGCACGTGTCCCCCAAATCTCAGGCATCGCCACTGTGATGATATTAAGAGGCACAATCATAAGAGGTGATGAGGTCCCAGTGATGAGCTTACTGAGGAAGAAATCAGGGAAAGGGTCCCGTCCACAACAGTCTCCAAAGAAGACACTAGTACTAGACCTAACCTAGGAAGTGACAGGTCCCTACAATGGGGACCACAGAACACTGAAGAACAAGCGTAGACACCACAAGGTGGGAAGATCTCCCATGTTCATGGATTTGGAGAATTAATACTGTTTAAATGGCCACCCACCACAAGCAAGCTACAGATTCAATGTAACACCCATCGAAATACTTGTTATTTTTCAAAAAACTAAAAAAAAGTCTTAAAATTCATGTGAGGGCACAAAAGACCCTAAATAGCTGAGGCAGTCCTGACAAAAAGCCTGGAGGCATCGCAAGACCTGGTTACTCTCTCTCTCTCTCTCTCTCTCTCTCTCTCTCTCTCTCTCATTCTGAGGCAGAGTCTCTCTCTGTAGTACTCCAGGCTGGTCCTGAGTTCAGTATGTGTAGGGCAATACTCTTGCCCAAGCCTCCCGAGTGCTGGGATTACAACTGCGTACCACCACACCTGCGAATCAAACCCAGGGCCTTGCCCTGGCTATGCAAGCACTCTAACCTCCAAGTTATGCCTCTAGGTCACCTGGTTTCAAAAACATCCTTACAGTCATTGTAACAAAACCAGCCTGGAATTGGCATCGCCACAGATGACATTGAATGGAGAGCCAGAAAATAAGTCCCTCAGGCACGGCCATGACTCTAAAGAAGGTACCGGAACACACACTGAGAAAAGACAGCCTTTCATACAAATGGTGCTGGGAAAACTGGATATCTGGTGTAGAAGATTAAAGCGAGGTACTTCTCACCCTGGACTGAAAGCAGCTCTGAGTATCAATAGACCAAAGGTCTTAATGTAAGACTGGAACCTTCGAATCTACTAGAGGAAAGCATGGGGGATACTTCAGGATCATCACCAGACCAAATGACAGTGCCTTGATACTGACCCAGCTTCCACAAGTGTGGGAAATAAGCCTGTCTTCTTTATAAAATACCAGCAGTGACTAAGAAACCATACTCCTTTATCAGGAAAAGAATTAGCTTAGTGCTGTTTTGGATGTAAAGAACAAATGTTAGCTGGGTATGGTGGCAGATTTCTGTAATCCTAGCATTCAGGAGGTGGAGACAGGAGGATTGCCATGTGTCCGAGGCCAGCCTGGACTACATGTAAGTTCAGGACCAGCCTAGATAGACTGCAGAGTGAGACCCTGTCTCAGAAAGAAACAAAATAGAAACGTAATTCATGCAGATGAGTCATTCTGTAAAAATGAGTCAAGAATGTGGACGAGCCTCGCTTAACCATATTTAAATATAACTCATGAATATCAGTGGGTCACAAACTGTAGCTACTCCCACAACTTCAGGCTGCCTACTATTTAGCTAAATGTCAAGATTTTATCAGTGGAAAGCTCATCACTGTTGTTTCCTCCATTAATTAGGCCCTGATAAACCTGAAGTCCTTGGTAAAGTTTTGCACAATCTTAGTAGCAGCTACTAAATTTACCCAGCACGTGTCACTAAATACCAAAGTTGTATTTCCAAGGGCCTACTCAGGTTGGTCACAGAGCTCAGTGACACCCCTTGCCTCCTCACATGTCCCCTCCGTTGCATCCTGGTAAGGAAAACTAGGTCCACAGACACTCGTGTAGTGCCATGGACAGGCTGGCAACACCTCGTGGCATGGGCATCGAGCCCAGGGCCTTCACATCAAGCTGTCTCCCCAACCCATTTTTGTCTTTGATTTCATGACAGGATCTTGCTAAGTTTCTAAGTTGTCCAGCTGGGCTTGAGTTTGTGATCCTCCTGTATCAGCCTGTCAGGGTGCTAGAGTTACAGTTTTGCACCATTGGGCTCAACTGTCAACCTTTGGCCAACAACAGACTGAATACATGATGGTGGTCCCTAAGACTGAATGGCCTGGTGAGGCTGCAGTTTGCGTACGTGCACTGAGTATGTGTAAGTACCTCTGATGTTCACACAATGTGTGACTCATTTCTCATCCCATCAGTATGTGATGTGTGACTGTGCAATGTCTCCTGGACCCCAGGAGAGCTTCTTGGGCAGCTTAGGCCCGACTTGGGGTCCCTGTGTATGTGAGGTCTTGGGCTACTAATCTTTACCCTGTTCCACTCTGAGAGAGGCCAGACGAGTGGGCAGTCTCTAGGCAGGGTCCTGGGTGCTGGAATTAACGTCACATGCGTGTTTCATGCACAAAGGAGGGAAGATAAGGGCAGCAGGGGATACAGGCTTGTGGGGGTAGAGGGAGAGGGGGAGGGGGAGGGTCCCAAACGTGGTACAGAAAGCCCACTGGAAAACTGCCAAGGGCTAATACTGGGGACATCTGGGAGAAATGTAACAATCTGGTCTCTTCCCTTTGGCAGAGGACAGTAAGGCTGGAGGGACTCTCCTCAACTCTGTGAAGCAGTAGCCAGAGGAAAGGGAGGCAAGCCTGCATTAGCTCCTGGGCTGCGTGCTCCCACTGCGACCGCTCATAGCCTTAGTTCAGAGTGTGGGTCTCGCTTTCTTAATGAGTAAACTTAGGCCCAAGGCGGTTAATTAATTTTCAAAGACCAACAGTTTCAGAGCACAAGGTCAACCCCTAAGTCAGTCCAGACTCATCCATACCAGGAACAAGGGTCTGAAGCGCAGCAGGGTAGATCCTCCAGGACCAAAAGGTGGCAGTTCAACCTTGGGGTTCACTGACATCAGAATGGCTGCCTGTTACAGAGGCACACCTGTGTCCAAGGAGGAAGGAGGCTCTGGGTCCAGGGAGGCCCACGGGCTAGTGGGTTGGGCCTGACCTCCTGACCACCCATATGGACAACCCTGGTCTCCTGGTGTCTCTTAAAGTCGCTCTGGCCTGTGTGCAGGGCCACAAATCTTGTCAACTCAGAGACCCTCCATTCTTAACCACAGCAACTGCACCTTCCCTAAACTGAGAGTTTTCTGTATCTGTCCTGGTGTAGGCTTTGGCACTGTCTTCCTGGCCTGCGCCTGTGGGTGAGATGCCTGTCCACCTTGGGGACTGGCCAAGTTATCGAGGGCATAAATACGCAGAAGCTTGGCCTGGCAGCGACTGCCGGCCCTTCTCCCAGCCTAAAGTACTTGCCCATACTTGGCGGAGTGATGAATTACATGGTGCCCTTTCTTCTGCCTTTGATTGATTGACTTAAACAACCATGATAAAAAAAAATGTCCCTGGGAGTCATTTGCTTGCAGCCTCCAGCAGCCTTCTCCACGCTGTGCTGAGGTGCTCTCCTAAAGATGCTCAGGAGGTGCAGGTAAAGGCTGAGAACAGCCACGTCAGCCTGAGGCAGAACTGGGGTTCATTGTAGGATTGGCAGTTTTAAGAGAGAACCCATTGTGGGTTTTGCCTCATGAAACACAGTTGGCAAATGATAAAGCAGGGGAAATATTTTGTAACGCATATGACAGAAAAGGGCTATTATATTTCCTCTCTACTGAGCTCTTGAAATCATTTTAAAGTGTTAAATGCAATAAAATATTAATAAATTCATATCTTGGTGCAAAGAGATGCCAAGAAGCAAATACATGCATACGTTTCCTTCAATAAATGTCTGTTGTGCTCCTGTCCTGTGTCAGGTGCCATCTCAAAGCTCTGTGGGTCCGGTTCTGACATCACCATACATGAAACAAAAAAGAAAGCGATTAAATAGATAGTACAATTTCTGGTAGACTTAATGGGTGAGAAAATACGGAAAGCCCAGAGAAGGGTAAAGGAGACAGGGTGGGGAGGAGGTATCTCTACTTCAGGTGCATTGATCTGTGAAGGCCTGTCTGTGGAGGAGACGCTGAAGCAGGAACTGAGAAAAATGAAGGGAAACCACACACGGATGAGATAAAGGAGGCTCTCGGGGAAGGGAAAGGTGCAAGGGTAAATGGCCTGTGGTGGGAATGAGGTCGGCCTGTGTTAGGAACAGCCAAGAGGCCGTTGAGTCTGGAGTGTGGAAGGAAAGTCCTGGATATGGGGCTGGAAAGTGGGCAAAGACGGGGCCATATAGGCCCTTGTAGGTTCTAGCAAGAGTTTGGGATCACTAGAAGGGAGGTGGGACCCACCAGGAAGTAAGTGGAGAAGCAGCACGATATCACTGTGGTTCAAGAGGAGACATGAGATGGATGGTGGCTTCTCCAGGGTAGGATGGGAAAAGTTCTTGTCTCAGTCACTTTTTCGTTGCTGTGACTCAATACCTGACACGCACAAATTTAGGAAAGGAAAAGTTTATTTTAGCTTACAGTTTCAGATGGTCACAGTCCATTCAAGGGCGGCCGGCAGCAACTGATGTACATGGCAGAGGCAGAAAGATGGAGGCAGCTTCTCAGGACATCACCAACAGGCAGGCATGCGAGACTAATCGAGATCAGTCCAAGCCCCAGTCTTAGTCTCTTCTGCATCCGGGTCTCAAAGGTGTGGCCACTACACACCCTTAGTCTTAACTCACACGCCTTTAGTCTTAACTGACATGCCCCTAATCCCAACAACTGCAATCCACCCCTCCAGACCAGACCCCAATCCACCAACATTACATGGCTCCATAGAAAATCCATAACATTGAAATACATGAGACTTCTGGGGGACACTCCAGATCCTAACCACAACAGTTCTTCAAGAAGGAGGGTGCACTGGGCCTCGTGTTGCAGACCTGTAAGCCCAGCACTCTAGGAGGCTAAGGCAGGAGGATCACTAGTTTGAATCCTGTTTGAACAACTTGTTAAGCCCTGCCCCCAAAAACAAACAAAAAACCAGACTGGGAATGTAGCTCAGTGTGAGGGTTCTGAAATTCTACCCCTGAGTCGAGTAAGGAAGCCTGATTGTCCACCATTGGCTTAGCAGTATGGAGGGCACCTGTGGTTTGGACCAGAGCGGAGGAGACCTGTGAGGATGGGAGAGGAGGAGTGGGTTCAGGAGGAGAGTCCCACCAGCGGACATGTTCTGTCTGGCTTGCACACCAGCAAGGGTCTTTGGCAGGACCAGATATCCCTGGATTGGGAAGGAGGGCCCTGGCATCCGTCCCCATCCTCAGGAAGAACCTAGAGCTCAGGGCGTAGGTGTGGCTTTAAATCAGGGCGGGGACAACTCCTGCATCACTGAAAGAAGGCAGAGTTCAGGACACACATGCAGGCAGTGGGTATGCATAGGCTTGAGGAACTTCTCTTCTGGTTCATTCTGCTTTCTCAGTAAAATCATGAGCTTTGAAAGAGCTACTCCCACATGAAAAATGAAAGTGTCAACAAGCCATTAGGTGGCTTCCCGGCCACCGGTATCATCCTGCCAGAGGCTTGGGCTACCTGGATATGCCAAGGAGTCTGTAGAGTTAGAACTCGTGCACTCCCTTGGCTGACTGGAGCACCATGCCTGTCAGCAAAGTCCAAGACATCAAGTGTCCCTCATGTCACTGTAAAAGACCTGCTTCAGTATAAGGTATAAATAATTTATAAAAGGCAACTTAGGGAATTTGCAAGGTATATAAATAAAGTTGCCGATGCTTTTTGCTATTCCTTTAATTTTACAGGTAGTTAACCCCTGAATTACATTGAGATTATTCTCTCCACGCGTCTCCACAGTGATGGGGCTTACTGAAAGGCCACATTGCTGCGACCACCTGCACCTTAGCAGTTGGGGTGTGGGCAGTGGGCCCTTCACATTGGGCTGCATTCTTAGCCCTTTCTTAGAATTTTATTTTGTTTCATTTTTATTTATTTATACATCACATCTTGATCATTTTTACTTCCCTTTCTCTTTCCCACTCCCTCAGCTGCCAGATCCTCTTTTCCTCTCCGCAAAGCCTGTCTTCTTACTTTCTTCCACCTCTTTCTTACTTTTCTATGGTTTGATTTTCTCATAAGAGAAACCAGACGATATTTAACCTCCTCTTTCTGATTCATTTGGCTGAGCATAATGGCCTCAAGATGCATCCATTTTCCTACAAAATGGCTCAATTTTTTCTTTGTTTATGGCAGAATAGTATTCTGTTGTGTAAATACACAACTTCTTTATCCATTCATCTGTTGATGGACATATTGGCTTCTTCCAAGATGTGGCTATTATAAATTGTGCTGCTATAAACATGGGTATGCATGTAGCATGATGATAACTTAAAATCTTAAGATACCCAGAAGAGGTATAGCTGGGCTAAATGGGATGTTTCTTTTCAGTTGTGTGTGTGTGTGTGTGTGTGCATGTGTGTGTATGTGAAATCTCCACACTGCTTTCCATATAGATTGTACCAGTTTACAGTCCCACCAGCAATGTAGAAGGGTTCCTTTTCCCCCACAGCTGTGCCAGCATGTGTTGGTTTTTGAATTCCTAAAACCAGCTATTTCTACTGAGTTAGATGGAACCTCAGGGTTGTTTTAGTGTGCGTTTCTCTGATGGCTAAAGACGCTGAACACCTTTTCAGGCATCTATTGGCCATTTGGACTTCTGGGAACTGTGTATTCATTTCAATTACTCATTTCTTGATTGGGTCTTTTATTTTGAGTGATCTAATTTTTTTCAGCTTATTATGTATTCTAGGTAATACCCATTGTCTGAGGAGTAGCTGGCAATTTTCTTCCATCCCATTGGTTCTCTCTCCACTTTGCTGATTGTTTCCTTTACTGTGCAGAAGCTTTTAATTTGATGTAATCTCATTTATTAATTCTTGATGTTATATCGTGCATTTTGGGTGTTTGAGAAAGTCCTGGCCTATCCCTGTGTCTTCAAGGATTTTTCCTATTTTTCCTCTTCCAACAAGTTCAGTGTTTTGATAGTAATGTCTAGGTCTTTGACCCATTTTGATTTAAATTTGGTACATGGTGAAAGTTGTGTTTCTAGTTTTGTTCTTCTGCACATGACTAGCCAGTTTCCCAGCACCATTTGATAAAGAGGCTGTCTTTGCTCTAGTGGTGCCTTCATTGAAGATCAGACAGCTGAAGGTACTTGGGTTGTCTCTGCTTTTGTCGTGTTCTTCCATTGATCATCTGTCTGTTTTTGTGACAGTATCATATATATTTTTAAAATCAGTGTTGCTCCCCCCATTTTATTGATATGTATAAATGCAATACCTAATTTTTTACATTAATCTTGAGTATTTTGTGCATATACATATTGTGGCAAAATTACAAATTCTTCCCCTCTCCCTTCCTGACCCTCCCAGCACCTCTCCCTCTCCTCCAATCCCATTATTGCCCTCAATTAGTTCTATGAAATAATTGTGATCTAGGTTTCCCGTATCAGAGAAACTGTTTGGTATTTCTCCTTCTGCTTCTGACTGAGCATGATGGTCTCAAGTTGCCTCCATTTATCTACAAAAGCCTCAAACCTATCTGTCTCTATGGACGAGTAGTATTCCATTGTGTATAAATACCACAGCTTGTGTACCCATTGGTCTGCTGATGGGTACTTTGGTGTCTTCCACATTTTAGCTGTTGTTAGTTGTGCTGCTATGAACATGGATATACGCGTATCTCTGTTATATGTTGTTTTTAACTCTTTTGGGAAAATTCCCAGAAGAGATATTGCTGGATCGAGGGGGATATTTGTTTCCAATCTTTTGAGAAACTTCCATACTGCTTTCCATAGTGGTTGTACCAGTGTGCACTCCCACCAGCAGTGCAGGAGGGTTCCTTTTTCCCCACAGCCTCGTCAGCACTGATTGTTGTTTGTGTTCTTGATATACACCATTCTCTCTGGAGTTAGATGATATCTTAGCGATGTTTTGATTTTCATTTCTCTAATGGCTAGGGATTTTGAACATCTTTTCATGTATTTATTGGCCATTTGAACTTCCTCATCTGAGAATTGCCTATTCATTTTCTTTACCCATTTTTCAATCAGATCTTTGATTCTGAGGGGCTTACTTTTCTTCAGTTCTTTGTATATTCTGGTTATGAGTCCCCTATCTGAGTATTGGTGGGAAATATTTTTCCCATTTGGTCAGTTCTTTTTTTACACTGTCGATAATTTCCTTTGCTGTACAGAAACTTTTTAATTTTACATAATCCCATTTATTGATTCTGGAGGATATCTCTTTTGTTTTTGGTATCTTATTAAGAAAGTCCTTGCCTATACCTATATCTTTTAGATATTTGCCTAATTTGTCTACCAGGAGGTTCAGTGTTTCAGTTTTAATATCTAAATCTTTGCTTCACTTCGATTTAATTTTGGTGCATTTGAGTTTATCTCTGCATCCTCAATTCTGTTCCACTGGTCTACCTGTCTGTTTTTGTGCAATATAGTTTTTATAACTGTTGGTTTGTAGTGTAACTTGATGTCTGGAATCATAATGCCTCCTGCCTTATTCTTGTTACACAGAATTGCTTAGGCTGTTCTAGGTCTCCTTTGGTTCCATATGAATTTAAGGATTATTTTTTAAAGTTCTATGAAAAAATTGTTGGTATTTTGATAAGAAATGTATTGAATATGCATATCAATTTTGGCAGTATGGTCATTTTGACTATATTAATTTTGCCTAATCAAGACCAGAGGATGCCTTTCCATTTTCTAATGTCTTCTACAACTTCTTTCTTCAGTGAAATATGGGTTTTTTTTATATAGGTCCTTCACTTGGTTAGGTATACTCCTAGGTATTTGATTTTTTCCTTGGCTATTGAGGATGAAATTATTCTTCTGAGATCTTTCTCAGCAAGTTCATTGTTGGTATAGAGGAAAGGTATTGATTTTATAGCCTGCAATCTGGCTGAATTTGTTTATCATTTCCAAGAGTTTCATAGTGCAGTTTTTGGAGTCTTTAATGTAGATAATTATATGATCTGCAAATAAGGATAGTTTGACTTCCTCTTTTTCAATACATATTCCCTTTATTTCACTTTCTTACCTAATTGCTATAGCAAGTTTTTCGAGAACTATGTTAAATAAGAGTGGTGAGAGTGGACAGCCTTGTCATGTTCCTGATTGAAGAGAAAATGCTTCCTGTTTTTTTTTCCACTTACAATGACATATTTGGTAGTTTTGGCATATATGGCTTCTATTGGTTTGAGGTAAGGCACTTCTTTTTTCTCCCACTATTTTTATTAATATACAAATGTAACACATAGTATTTACAAAGCATTTGGGTGTTTCATACATCTATGTATCACATCGACTTCACAATCCCTTCCCGTCTTCAACCCTCCCACCCCCTCCCTGTCCCTTCCCCCGGCTCCGGCTATCACTTCATATGGTTCCAAAGAATGTTTGTGTTCTGGGTTTTCCAAGTCTGAGAAACCATACAGTGTTTAACATATTAATCTTCCACACCTAAGTCATTTCACTTAAGTCACCACTCTAACTCAGCTTCCTATTCCTCTAATGGGTTCGCAGTAGTCAAATCTTGATATCTCCTCTCTGATTCCAACCAATCCCTTCGTTGGGATATTCACCAAAAGTTTTTTTTTTCCATATTTTCCTACATCTTCATTGTTATTGTTAAACCTGGCCTTACCCACCAGTTCACACTAGAAAATAATTATAAGCATGTAGTTCAAAAGGATAGTTAATTTGGGAAAGAAGAAAAAAATAAATAAATAAAATTCAATTGCCTTATCTGAATACTGGAAGGTGCATATTTGTACATTCACAAAGTTATGTTTACATCAATCAGTTTCCTTAGGATAAACTTTCATTAGTGACCTAATAAGTGAATTGCTACAACAAAACAAAGTTAAAACTATATCACATTGCTACATTCAATGAACTTAAATCTATACCACATAGATATACTTAAAGCGACAGACATGTAGGCAAATCTAGTTATTTCAGAATTCCCTAACTTTCATATCTTATTTACTCATATTTCACTGATTACTAACCTACTTTTTTTCTCAGCTCCTTCTCCTCTAGCGTTGTCACTTTTTTTCTGGGGTCATTGGTGTCGCTGGTCTCCCTTTCACTGTCCAAGTTTCCTTTAAGTATTTTCTGCAATACTGGCTCAGTGGCTGCAAATTCCTTTAAGCTATCTCTGTCATGGAAAGTTTTAAGTTCTCCCTTTAAGTTAAAGGATAATTTTGCTGGATATAGCAGTCTTGGCTGGCATCTATTTTTTTTTTTTTTTTTTTTTTTTTTTTTTTTTTTTTTTTTTTTTTTTTTTTTTTTTTTTTTTTTTTTTTTTTTTTTTTTTTTTTTTTTTTAGTGCTTGGATGATATTGCTCCACGATTTCCTTGCTTTTAGAGTTTGGATTGAAAAATCTGCTATTATCCTGATGGGTTTATCTTTGTAGGTCACCGTCTGTTTTTCTCTTACCGCTTTTAGTATTTTCTCTCTGTGTTGGGTTTCTAGAATTTTAATTATGATGTGTCGTGATGAGGGTCTCTTCTGATCAAAGTTGTTTGGTGTTCTGTATTCCTGCAAAAGTTCCATGTTCATTTCTTTTCTTAGATTTGGGAAGTTTTCTGACATACTAGTCTGAAGTTGTTTAAAGTGGTTGCTTATTATTACCTGTGTGTTTTTCATTTCCTGAATATTTGAATTCAATTTTTCTATATCTCTGTTGTGTTCTTCTCTAATTTCTTCTTTTGTCTTCATTATCTCCTGGTATATTTCTTCTCTGGTCTCCTCTAGTTGCTTTTCAAGGCTTGCTTTTTGCTTATCTATATATTGGTGTAGCTCTTCTGCTGTCTGTTTAATTTCCTGCTTTAATTCCCGTTTTAATTCACTGAATTTCTGGGCCCAGAAGTTGCCATCATTTTTGCCATATTCATCTTTATCTACCCTGACTTCATCTCTTGGGGTTTCAGGTCTTTTTGTAGGAGATGTGTGCCTGCGCTTCCCCAATTCTTCTTTGGTCTCCTCTAATTTCTTTTCAAGCCTTGCTTTATGCTTAGCTAAGTGTTCTTGTAGCTCTTGCACTGTCTGATTTATTTCCTTCTTTGCTTCCCGGTTTAACTCCTCCTTTAATTCCTGTTTTAGTTCACTGACTATCTGGCCCAGAGGTTACCATCATTTTTGTCCTTTTCTTTGGGTTCTGCAATTTCAGCACCCCTTGCATCCTCCCCTGGGGAATCAGATCTGTTTGTATAAGATTTGTTACCACATTTCCCCATGGTACTGCTACCTCTGACTGTCTCTGGTGTGCAGGAAAAGTGAATGGCTCCTGCTGACATCACTGCCGGAAACGGCTGTTGAGTCTCGTTTCTGATCTGGGTTTCCGGGATCTTTTCTAGGGGGAGCGCACACTGAGTTTATAGTACAAACACCCGCAGGTTGGTGCCTGCAGCGCGGGGCCGCGCTGAGTTGGCTACTTCTGACCCGCCCACAGCCTCCTCTCCCGTTGTTGTGTGCTCCGACCTCTCCAGCTGCGTTCAGTCAGATGTTCATGTCCCCGTGAGCGTTCCTCCCTCTGTCGCTGCCTGCCGTTTGCCACTGGCTGCGGTTGCTTACTGGACTGCGGGGATTTTTTTCCCTCCTCCGGTTTTGATGATCCTTCGGAGTTTCTGGCCTCCCCGCTGGTCGCCGTTCAGTTTCTGGGGATGCTCCTCTCTTTCCTAGCTACACTAAACACGCTTTTTCTAACTATCTTCTTAACTTTTTAAGTGAATTGATGAGGAGACTTTGTGCAGTGCTGTTACTCAGCCGCCATCTTGACCGGAAGCCGCGTTAAGGCACTTCTATACCTATTTTTCTCAGTTTTAAAAAAAATCATGAGTGGTTGCTGGATTTTATCAAAGACTTTTTCTGCATCAGTTGAAATGACCATGTGTTGGTATTTTGATAGGAATTGCATTGAATCTATATATCAGTTTCAGCAGTGTAGTCATTTTGGCTATATTTATTCTGCCTATTCAAGAACAGGGGATGCCTTTCCATTTTCTGATATCACCTATAACTTCTTTCTTCAATGTAATGCAGTTTTTTTTATATAGGTCCTTCATTTCCTTGGTTAGGTAAACGCCTAAGTATTGAATTTTATGCTTTGCTATTAAGAATGGAATTGTTTTTCTGAGTTCCTTCTCAGTGACTTCATTGTTAGTGTAGAGAAAAGCTATTGATTTTTTAGTATTGATTTTGCAGCCTATAATTTGGCTGAATTTTTAAATTATTTCCAACAGTGTCATAGTGGAGTTTTTGGGGTCCTCCATGTAGATAATCATATAGTCTGCAAATAAGGATAGTTTGACTTCCTCCTTTCTGATGCAGATTCCCTTTATTTCCCTTTCTTGCCTGATTGCTATGGCAAGTGTTTCAAGAACTATGTTGAATAAGAGTGTTGAAAGTGGGCAGCCATGCCATGTTTCTGATTTGAGAGGAAATGATTTCAGTTTCTTTCCATTTACTATGTGTGCGGTTAGGATCTGGAGTGTTCCCTAAAGGTCTCATGTATTTTAATGTTATGGATTGTCTATGGAACCATGTGATGTTGGTGGATTGAGGTATAGTCTGGAGGGGTGGATTAGAGTTAAGACTAAAGCCGTGTGAGTTAAGACTAAAGACGTGTAAGTTAGTATTAGTGGTGTGTAGTGGCCACACCTTCCACAACTGGATGCAGGAGGGTCTAGTCACTGGGTGGAGACCTGGAAGGATATATAAGCTGCCTTCCTTGGAGGACTAGGACTGGGTCTGGGACTGGGACTTGGACTAGTCTCAACTAGTCTCAACTTGCCTTCCTGTTGTGATGTCCTGAGAAGCTGCCTCCACCTCTGTCTCTGCCATGTACTTCCATTGCTGCCGGCTGCCCCTGAATGGACTGTGACCTTCTGAAACTGTGACCTAAAATAAACCTTCCCTTTCCTAAATTTGTGGGTGTCTGGTATTGAATCACAGCAATGAAAAGTAACTAAGACACTATGATATTTGCAGTAGGTTTTGTATATATGTCTTCTCTGAGTTTTAGATAGGGCCCTTCTATACTTATTTTTCTCAGAGTTTTTATCATGTAAGGGTGCTGGATTTTATCAAAGGCTTTTTTGCATCAATTGAGATGATCATGTGGTTTTTATTTTTACTTTTGTTGATGTGGTGTATTACATTGATTGATTTACATATGTTGAACCAGCCTTGCATCTCAGGAATGAAGCCCACTTGATCTTGGTTTGTGATCTTTCTGATTACTTGTCGGATTCTATTTTATGGAATCTTATTAAGGATTTTTTGCATCTATATTCGTTAAGGACATTGTTCTATAATTTTCCTTCCTAGTTAAGTCTTTGTCTGGTCTTTGGACTAGATTGATCCCAGCCTCCATAAATGTGTTTGGTAGTCTTCCTTCTCTTTCTACTTCATGAAACAGTTTGAGAAGGAGTGGAGTTAGTTCTTCCCTGAAGTACTGAAAAAATTCTGCTGTGAATCCATCTGGTCCTGCCCAGCTGGGCAGGGCACACTCCTCTCACAGTCTAGCTGTCTCTGCAGGGCATAGTTGGGGGTGCGCTGCTCCCCAGGCTCACCTCGTGGTCCTGCGTCCTAGCAGGGCATAGCTAGGGTGCACTACCCGAACTCCCTCCCTGTTACTGCCCAACCCTTTCACCACCTGCTCTTGGGGCTCTCCATGGTCTGCTGTTATACCGTTACCTGGGCTGGGCTCTTTGCAGTCTGCTCACCTCTGTGGCTTGGTGGCTTGTGGAAACTCTGGACCTCTGACCGAAGACAAAATCACTGTTGCTTTGTAATACAACTTTTTTTTTTTTTTTTTTTTTTTTTGAGACAAGATCTTGCTCTGCAGTCCAGCCTGGTCGTGAACTCACTATGTAGCCCAGGCTGGCCTAGAACTCAGCATTTCACCTGCCTCAGCTTCCTGAGTACTGAGATTTCAGGTCTTCACCACTGTCTTAATTACTTTCACTTCTCTGTGACTCAATATCGGACATGAATAACTTCAGGGAGGAAAGATTTATTTAGCTCACAGGTTCAGAAAGTCACCCTCTGTTCACAGGTGGGTGTCTGAAAAATGGTGGACTCACATGGCAGGGATGGAGCCTGTCTAGGGCCAGAGCTGAAGCTCCAGAGACAGAGATTTTCACAGGACGGTGGAATAAAGAGAAGTCCAAGAGAAAGGGCAGAATCAGCACATGCTCCTCCACGTCAGGGCCCAAGCATCTGCCCTTCCAGCCAGGCCCCACCCCACAAGAGGACACAGTACCCATGAGGCTTTGGGGGATACTCTGATCCAAACCATGAAAACCACCATACCCAGCTCATATAGGAGTTGAACCTAGGGCCTTGTACTTGCTAGGCAAGTGCTTTAACCACTGAGCTACACCCCATCTCCTTTGTAATGCAATTTAATGTCCAGTGTTGTGATGCCTCCTGTTTTTTTTTTTTTTTTTGTGGGTTAGCATTGTTTTGGCTACTCTGGGTTTCTTCAGGTTCCATATAAACTTGGGTAGTTCTTTTCTAGTTCTATGAAAAATGCTCTCTGTATTCTGATTGGGATTGCATTGAATCTGTTTATCAGTTCTGTATATCAGATTATATGGCCATCCTGACAATGCTGGTTTTGATTGTCCAGGAACAGGGCATGTCTTTCCATTTTCTTTTTCCTTCCTTCCTTCCTTCCTTCCTTCCTTCCTTCCTTCCTTCCTTCCTTCCTTCCTTCCTTCCTTGCTTTTTGAGACAAGGTCTCACTCTGTAGCCCAGGCTGGCCCTGGTCTCACAGCAGTTCTCCTGCCTCAGCCTCCTGAGCGCTGGGATTACAAATGTGCACCACCACACCCAGTTTATGTGGTGCTGGGGAATTGAATTCAGGGCTGTGTGCTTGCTAGGCAAGCACTTTAACAGCTGTGCCCTTCCTCCAGCCCCTGTGTTTTGTTTCTTGATCCACTGTGTCAGCCTATGTCTTTTGGTTGGTGAATTAAGACCATTAGCACTGAGAATAAATACTGTAAGATTGTCACTGCATCCTGTCATTGTTTTATTTTTCTGATGCTTGTGTTTTGCTTTTGTCTTTTTGCTACACTTTTTCTTATGATTTTTTCTCCCCTCTGAGTTCCTTGGTGCTGCTCTCTCTCCCACCTGCCCCCCCCCCCCCCGAGATTCCCTCCAGTAGTTTCAGCAATGAGGGGCAAGTGGTCTAAAATTTTTTTAGAATTTCTTTGTTTGTGACAATTTTTTACTTCTTCAATTTTCAGGACTAATTTTCCTGGATACAACAACCTGGATTGACATTTGCTTTCTTTTAAAGCCTAAAAGATCTCATTCCAGGCTCTCCTGGCCCTTGAGGTTTGCATAGAAAAATATGCAGTCATTCAGAGGGGATTGCCTTGGCAGGACTATGTTTGTTTTTCTCTTACTGCTTTTAGTATTTTCTCTTTGTATTGAATTTCTGAGAGTTTGATTATGTTGTTTCATGTGAGGTTCCTGGTCAAGGTAATTTGGTGTTCTACAAGCTTCTTGTACCTTAATATTAATTTCTTTTCCTAGAGTAGGGGATTTTTCTGCTATGATTTCAGTGAATAACTTCCTTATACCTTTTCGTGCTGTCTTCTGCTCTTTCTCCCACCCTGTAACCTGGAGGTTGGTTCTCTGCATCATCCAGGAGCTGTTGTATTCAGCCGCCCTGTTCACTTCTTGTTTTGGTGTCTTGCCTGCTTATAGCATTTATTTCACCAACCTTATCTTCATAGCCTGAAATTCGGTCCTCATAATCTTTCAGCTGACTTCTCTTGCCTTCGAATGAAAATTTCATATACTGAAATTCAGCTAGTTCTCTTTTCATATTTTTCACTGTTGCATGGAAAATTTCCTTGGTATCTTTCATTGCCTAATTTACCTCAGCCAGCCTTTTGTTTTTGTCTTCTATAAACTCAATGGAAGTTGTATTCATTGAGACCATTATTTGTTTAGTAAATTCCACTTTAAGCTCACGAATCATGACTGGCATGTGCTTAAGTATGTCCTGTTGGAGCTGACTCTTCTCAGGAACCAACTGGTCCACTTGCTTTCTGACTTCCTTTCCTCTGAATTCCATTATTTCAGGGCCTGTGGCATTAGCCTCTGGAGACGTGGACATTTCCGCCGGTGCCCTTTCGCCTCCTCTTTCGTTCATTCTGTTGCTGACTTAATTTTATTGGCCCAGCTGAGAGATTTCTCTGAATATGTGTGAGGGTGTGTGTGGTGGGGGGAGAGAAGGCCCACTAAGTTTTATCCTGGGCATAGGTAGCCAGAGGGACCTAGCTGTCTGGCGGACTCCAGGGTGTCTTGCTCATACTCAATCCCCTCATCAAAGCTCTCCTGCCTGTCCTGGCTTCCGTTCCACAGGACTGGCCTTTTCATTCTGTGGCCTGTTCTCCAAGGACAGAGACAGATCAGGAAATTGGTGTCCTTTCTTCTTTCTCTGCAGTTGTCTTTTGTGCCAATTCCTTTCTATGCAGTTGTTAAGAGTGTCTCCCAAATCCCTGTGATGTGGCCCATCTATTGGTTCTTTGCCCAAAACAGTTCAGATGTGCTTTCCCCCCCATTTTTATTAACACACACACACACACACACACACACACACACACACACACACACACACACGATACAGAATGTTTGCGATGAACTTGACTATTTTGTGCACATATATATCACATCAACATCACAATCCCTTCTGCTCCCCATTTTTGGCCCTCCCACACCATGCCCATCCCCCCTAACTCCCACTATCACACCCATGTGGTTCTATAGAATGCCTGTGTTCTGGGTTTCCCAAATCAGAGAAACCGTGTGATATTTTACATATTTAATCTTCTGCATCTGACCGACTTCACCACTCAAATCACCACTCTTAGCTCAGCTTCCTGCCCCCAGAATGGACTGCAGTGGTTAAATCTTGATGCCTCTCTGAGTCCAGCAGATCTCCTTACTGGAATATTTGCCAGAAGTTCTTTTTTTTCTTATATTTTGCTATATCTTTGTTGAGATTCTTTAATGTGGCTTCACCTACCAGTCCACATAAAAACTATAACAATGGAATTCATGATGCTAGAAAAAATGAGAAAGAAAAAGAGAGAAGTTAAATTTCACATTCCTCAGCTGAAAGGTAAATGGACAGTCAGAAAACATTCAGGTCATCATTTTCTTAGGATGAACTTACATCAGAGACTGAACAAGTGATTAGCTACATTCAATGAACTTAAGTCTATATCAAAAAACTCTATTATACGTAAAGCAATAGATATAACGGCATACGTGGTTATTTAACTTTTTTTTTAGCTTTCATAAGTTCTTTAATCACATTTCACTAATTGCTAACATTTTGCCAGATTTGGTTTATCATTTTATCTACCTATTTATCCATAAATTCATGTATACATATTTTAAAAGGTTTTATACCAATTCCCAGTGTTGAATGCAA
Source organism: Ctenodactylus gundi (assembly GCA_004027205.1). Taxonomy (NCBI): domain Eukaryota; kingdom Metazoa; phylum Chordata; class Mammalia; order Rodentia; family Ctenodactylidae; genus Ctenodactylus; species Ctenodactylus gundi. The sequence continues at coordinate 44,515 of PVKB01003953.1, read as the reverse complement.
TCATTATGTTTTGCAAAGTAATATACTAAAAACAGTAATTATTGGGGAAAGTTTCACAGATTTTGTGAGACAGTGGGTACTGTTTTAGTAGGATACCAACCAAATGACTCAAATACCAATCTATCTTTTTCTTACACTTTCTCTGTAGATGTTTCCTTTCTACCATATCCTTTGGTGCTGCTTGTCTCTGCCTCTTACAAAGATTCCTTCAAGTATTTTTCTGCAGTGCTGGACTAGTGGTCACAAATTTCTTTAGGGGTTCTTGGTCAAGACTTGCTATCTTTAAAAGCTTGAAAGATTTTGATCTATGCTCTCCTGGCCTTCAAGGTTTGCACTGAGAAATCTGTGGTAACTCAAATGGATTTGCTTTGGTAGAGTAATGTCTGTTTTTCTCTTGCTGCTTTTAATATTCTCTCTTTATGGTGTATTTCTGAGGGTTTGATTATGATATGTTGTGGCGAATCTCTTTGCTGGTTGAAGTTATTCTATAAGCTTCTTGTACCTGAATGCTAATTTCTTTTCCTAGATGGAAACTTCCTTGTATGATTTCAGTGAATAAATTCTTTATACCTCATTGTGCTGTCTTTTCCTCTTTCTCCCACACCCATAATCCTGAGATTGGTTCTCTTTGAATCATCCATCAGCTATTGTATCCAGCTACTTTGCTCATTTCTAATTTTGGAGTCATGCCTAATTATAGCATTTGTTTCCTCAGCCTTGTCTTCCAGAGTTTGAAATTCTGTCCTCACGATGTTTGAGCTGACTTCTGCTTTCAAATGAATTTTTCATATCCTGAATTTCAGCTAGATTTCTTATCGAAATTTCCACTTCTCTATTAAAATGTTCCTGCATAACTTGCATTTCCTAATTTACCCCAGACAACTTTTTATTTGAGTCTGTACATGCTCAGTAAGCTTTACATACATTAGGACCACTATTTGTTTAGTAAATTCATCTTTAAGCCTGTTGATCATTGTTTGCATTTCTTTGAGAATATGTTGTTTCCACTCAGTTTGACTCATTTATTTGCTTTTTTACTTACTTCCCTATGAGTTTCACTATTTCAGAGGCCATGAAATTAATTTCTGGGGTCTCAGGAATTTCTGTGTGTGTCTTATTGCCTTGTCTTCTCCCCACATTTCTGTTGTTGAGGGACTTCATTTTAAAGGCCTAGCTGAGAGGTTTCTTTGAATGTCTACAATGGTTTGGGGCTGGAGCCAAAATTTCTCTGAGTTGCATGCTGGGAGTAGGTGGTGAGGGAGAACCTAATAGTTTGATGGCCTCTGAGGTGTCTCATTCACCCCCACCCCCTCAGTGAAGCTCTCCCACCTGTCCTGGCTTCCCTCCTCCAAGGGTGGGGCCCTCCATCCTCCAAGGTGCACCCACTATACTGGAGCCATTCGGGAGGTTGGCTCCTCTCCGTAACTGTCTCTTGTGCTAGTTTTTTCCTTGATACTATTTAAGAGTGACGCCAAAAGTCCCGGTGTGCTATTCTGAACTTTTAATTCAGTCTGGCGATTTTTTTAATGGCTCCTGCTTCTGTCATTGCCTGCTATGGCTGCTGAGCACTGCTTCTGATTTAGGCTCTAGGAGGCATTTTCTAGAAGGAGCCTGCATTGTGTTTTTAGTACGCACTATAAGCAGGTTCATTTTTGGAGGCTGGGGCTACCAGCTTCTGTCCATTCCCACTTCTCCCAGAGCCATGCTTTCTTCCATCTGAGGTTCGGGTGAGCTTTCCTCCATCTGTGGATGCCTGTGGCAGCTTCCTGGGATGCTATTTTCTTCTGTCCTGATGTGTTTTGGGGGTTTATAACATTCCTGTGGCCTCCTTTCAGTTCCTGGAGTTCTTCCCCATCTCCAAGCTAATTTGAGCTGATAGGATTTTTTAAAAAATATCTCAATTTATTGAATGAGCCTGTGAGGTCCTACTGAACAGGACTTCTACTTGGCTGCCATCTTGTCTGGAAGTTTCAAATTTTTATTTTGTTTTGCAAATTGTTTATATTTTGAACAGAATTGAAATTTTAAAATTTTACTTGCACATGAGCTTTGTGACCCTCATGTCCATCTTTGCCCTGCCCTCGGAGACCTCCTACCTCCCCAGAGGAAGCCTCACTTCTTCCTTCTTGGGCCCAATTTTGAACGGCTCTCATGACCTCCTCTTTGTCTTGTCCGTCAGGTGCTAAGTCCTCTCTGTTCCCTGAGAGTAACTCTTATGATATATTATAATTTAGATCTAAAATGTTCCCCAAAGTCTTGTGCTCAGAGGTGATTGGATCATGGAGGTGCTGTGCTCATCTGTAGATTTATCCATTGTTATGGTTTAAATCTGGAGTGTCCCCAGAAAGCCTTACGTATTTGAATGTAGTGGGATAACTGTGGAACTGTGTGTTGTGGGGAATTAGGCCTGGCTGAAAGGCGCCAATGCTTGGGCATTTATCTGGAAGGATTGTATCAACTTGGTGAGATTGGAGGTTGCTCAGGGCAGAGTTTTGTTGAATTATGAACCAGGCAGTGAGGAAGGGGCACTCACCCTGGGTGTGTGGGGGCCCAAATGGAAGCTTGAAGTAATTAAAGGAAGGAAGAAGAAACATCATTATAGCTTCTTCCTGAGAAGGCTCTGGCCTTGCCTGAGTCTATTGGACATTGGCTTGCTCCTGCTTCACTAGACTTCTGTCTGCAATCCTAAGAACAGATGTCCAGCCTCTGCCTGTGCTTCTGCCAGTGCCAACTGCCCATGAATTGACCATGAGACCTTCTGAAGCTGTGATCTAGCATAAGTCTTTCCTCCCTTAGCTTGTGGATGTTGGGTATTCTGTCACAGCAGCAGAAAAGCAACTGGACATCCATTGATGAATTCATAGCTAAGTGTGCTGTTTGGAGGTGGGGCCTTGTTAGAAAAAGTGCTTACTGGAGCATGACCCCCAAGGGTGGATTCTTGTCCCTGGCTCCTCCCCTGTCTTTCTGCTTTCTGGCCACCATGGTGTGACCAGTTTTCCTCTTCATGAGCCTCCACCATACTATTTCTTTTTGGAGCCTGTTGACCATGGGCCGAACTCACTTAAATTGTGAGCTGAAATAGCCCTCTCTTTTAAGTTGTGGGTGTTGAGCATTTTATCCCAGTGATGAGAAAGCAACTGGTACATAATGTCATTGTCCACTTTTTAAAAATCTTCTATACCTCTTTTTTTTTCTTTCTGCAGACAAGAAGTCTCACTACCTCTTAGCAAGACAGAAGCCTTTTTTTTTTTCTTTTAAAATCTCCCTCTTGAAGTCATTAGCTGTTACACTACAAAACCCACAAAAGCCCATGATATCCTGACCAAGAAGTCTGGGAAGGTGATGGTTGCTAAGGTTAAAGATTGGGATTCTTGCAGTGTCAGCAACATAGTGTCATCCTTCTGAAAAGTAAAATTGTAGTAGGGGGCTACAGAGAAGCACTTACAGCCAGTGATCTGGCATTCCTCTAGTACATTCAAAGATAAGCATGAAGATTTGTATCTATTTTCCTATTTGTAAGCATGAAGATTTGTTGTTCCCAATACCAAAAGACTAGGAGTAGAAGCCATGCCCAGCAGGGCTTTGCCAGGCACAGCCTATTATTGGTTCTCATGCAACCATTCAAAGACATATTTGAAAGTCAGGTATAGTGGCCTACATCTGTCACAGCTATTCTTAAGGTTGGGACAGGAAGGTCCCCAGAAACCAGGGGTTCTGGGCCAGCCTGGGCAACATAGTGAGTTCAGATCCAGCCTGGACTTCAGAGCAAGGCCCTGCCTCAAAAAAATCATGTTTAAGTTTACTACATGGGAGAATGTTAATACTAATATTAATATTTTTAAACAAGCTAGATCCACAGAGAAAGACAGAGTAAAAAACAACCTTAGTATTAAACAGTGGCTAACTTTAGGAGGTAGAATACCATGTAATTTAAACTTATAAATTTAAAATTATTTTTCATGTTTTCCGTAATGCCCCAGGTTTTATAATCAGAGAAAGACACATAGGCTAGAACACAAACACAACAAGAGTTGAACAAGCTGGGTTCTTACCTAGTTTTGAAAAGAAACGCAAATTAACTTTTTTGTTTCTATCTCAATAAATGAGGAAATAGGGGTGAGGAGAGTCATCTTCCCATGTGCCTGTGTCAGAGTTGCCACGGTTTCTGGGGCGTGCCCCTCACTGTTGCCTAATCACACGCCTCTGTGACAGAAGTGGATGTGTATCCCACATACCTGCAGAGAACGATGCCAGCGGAGGCTCATTTGAAGGAAACAAGTGTTTCTGCATTGCTGAGACCACCTTCTCTTACTTGCTCTTGGATATATCACTCTTGGGCAGCCAAAAATGCAGTTGCCTACTGCAAGTCTAACAAACAATATTGCAGGACACATCCAAACCGCAGTGGTCCCCGTGGGCCAGCGAGGGGCCCACAGGAGAACATTAGCTTCTGACGTGGCATGGGCTTTCACAAGGTTGGAAGCAGAGGAGGGTATCACCCAGGGGCTTGGAGCTTCCCAAGACGGGCCAGTCAGAGCCCAGGTATAGCAGTCACCTTTCAGTGCCAGAGGTGAGCTCTCTCCCTGGAAACTCACGAACAATCCTTCAGAGAGAGGAAGGGAAAACCCGGGAGGCCTCGTACAACCCTCACATGCTGGAATACAGAGGTTGACGGCTCTTTCCCGTGACCCCAAATATTGATTATTCATCTTTCTGGGTGGCAAGTTTCTGGGAAGGAGATGCCCCTTCAGCATGTGACTGGATGGGCATAGAATAAGCCAGAAGTGAGTAGGATCATGTAGAAGGACGGGTGTTGTGCCCAGCTCCAGGAAGCCCCTTGAAGGGCCATTCCCAACATAGCCTTGTCCAACTGAGGACTGGACCCTCCTGGAGACTACGATGGCACCGGCCACTGGGAATTCTGCATCAGTTACTGATGACTCACCATCTGTGGATGCCATTTGTCTCTAGAGGCACCGCCATGATAGAACAGTTATCGCCAGATGCTGCACAGCAGTTTCTGCCTGTCAGTATGAGGACAGACCTATGGCTCAGGCTACCTCTTCCCGCATGGCCATCTACTTGCAGACCTTCTTTCCAGGGCACCTCTGGTGCCCACCTGTGTTGTCTGCTTCCAGAAGCCAAAGTAGTCTGCCTTCTTATTAAGGTGTTTGTAGGAGGAGGGGGCACACTGAAGGTGAAAAGGCTGCCTCTTCCCGTGACTCACTGTGGAACGCTGAGCCCGCCTCTGGCCTTACGGATTGCCTTTTTCTGGGCTGTAAAGTGTCTTTTAGGTCGAGTTATCTTCATTCACTCAAAAGTTTGTGATCTGGAGACCGAGAAAAACAAAGACAAAGTGTGTAAGTTTCCTCACTGGGGTCTCTTGGCTGCTGGCGCCTTCCACTCTCCTGTGCCTTGGGAAGCCTGGAGCTTGGGCAGGAGGGGCTTGCCTCGTTGTGCACTGAAGGCTGGCTCTGCTTTCCAAGAACATCTCCTTTGATTAGTCACCGGCATCTTTCCTGTTTGGGGTTTCTCTCTGGCAAAGTGTGTTTCAGAATGTGGGAGTCTTGTGATGCAAACCTTTGTTCTTCTACAAAGGAACATGTTTGTTTTCCTGTTTTTATTTTGCAATCCAAAACAATTATTTCCTCCCTCCTTGGGAATTGAGAGATAGGTTAAACTTTAATTCAAAATCTCACAACTCAACAGTTCAAATGAGAATCAGGGAAATCTAGGCCTGGTGGCACACGCCTGTAATCCTAGTACTCTGGGAGCCTGGGGCAGGAAAATTGTAAGTTCGAGCCCAGCCTGGGCACCTTAGCAACTTGGGGAATCCCTGTCTTAAAATCGAAAATAATGGTCTAGGATGTAGCGCAGTGTGGAGATCCTGGACTAGATTCCCCGTACCACAAACACACACACACACACACACACACACACACACACACACACCACACACACACACACACACCCACAAGGGTCAGGTCACAAGGGAACAACCTACCAACACCCCATGGGGAACCAGTCCCCTCCGTTGGTTGGTTGCACCAACACCCACAGCTAACAGCCCCAGCTCTGAAAGACTCCTTCCATCTGTTCTGCTCCTGGTGTTTTTAAAGATTTGTACAAAGTCTGTTCACATCCACGAGCCTTAGGTTCTCACATGCTTCCCTTTGCTTACATGTGCTGTTCGCTCAGGCTGCAATGAAAACCCCTTTTTTTCTGGAAGTCCCACCTCCCTAAATGTTTCAGTTCTATGTCACTGGCTCTGTCCCACCACACAACGCAGAACATTCCTATGGGGTGGGATCCAAATATACAGTAAGTGTTTAAATTAAGAAAATGTTACACTAACACACACAGTGCCCCTCAAGATATCCCCCCTTGCTTCACATGCACTTAGCCCATCACTCCCACTGCATGGAAATCCCCCTTCAGATCCCAACGAAGCACCATCACCACCCCAGTGAAGCTGCTGCTGTGTGCCGCAGGGAAGGCAGGTTCACAAAAAGCATTATGCCATGTCCTTGTCCACCTTATTCACACAATCTGGCTCTGTGTGACTGATGGCTCTTTGCCAACGCCAGCCAATGTGACCGTAGAAGGTAAACATTTTGAATGCATTCTAGACACTGAGGCATCCACGACAATATGACTAAAGACACTCATGAAATAGGACTTCCACAACTGCTTCAGAAAGTGACAAGAGCCATGGGATAATGCACCCAAAAGAGTTCACATACCCTTTGACTCAGTTATCCCCACCGTAAGAAACTTACCTAACAGAAAAACATCGAACACGAAAAAAGAGATCACACAGATAGAAGGCTGTAAAATATGTATTTGCTGGATATTAGAAATAAGCGACATGGTTAAGAACAGAAGAATGGCGAGGACATTGCAGAACACGATCTTGACGGAATGACTCATTCTCTCATTCGCTGCACTGACAGACCACCAAGGGGACACCAGGTGCCCAGCAATGATCCAGGCACCTGGACAGCCTCATCGAGGGTGCAATCTGCTGTCTCCTAAAATGACGACAAGCTGAGAGGGGCATTTGGAATCTCATGTTCAAAAACAAAGGCTACAAAACTGTGTGGTTGCAACTCTCATCACGTGCTGGCATGAGCGAGGAAAGGGGATGCAGGAGTGAAAACAGTTGTGTGTCCACCTTCGCTGATAGCATATATATATATATATATGTCTTCTGAGATTTAAAGTTTTAGACCACCCCGAATGTTTGCTGGACAAAAAAGAAAAGCAATCTGCTCCCATTGCCTGGCTCTCCTTGTTGGTGGAGGCAAGAGTGATGGAGAGTCTTGTGTAGATTGGCAGGGGCTGCTGGAAGGTGGTTGGGAATGTCCAGGGCAGTGTGGGAAGGTTGGGGCAGCAAAGCTCTTCATCTATAGATCTAGGTGTTCACTGAGTGCTGTTGTGGGAGCCAGACTCCTCTGTGTCTGGAACATGCAGCCTCCCCTCGTACCATCTGTTCCATCTCTTTGGCAGAATGTAGCACTGCCAGGTGAGAGGGGGGAAGCTGATGTCTGGGACAAGAGGGTTGGGACCTGCAAGAGTGGTTCGTATTTCATGCTGAACAGAATGTTTCCAATTGAAGAGATACTGTTTTTCCTCTTCAATAGATGAAGAACTGAAGCTCAAGTGGTCCCGATCTACAGAGTGGGCAACTGACAGAATTGGGGTGGAATCTATCCCTTCACTTTGGGGCAGAGTTCTTTCCCTTTATCCCTTGAGGTCTAGGCACAGGTGGAAGGATACGTAGGAGGTCAATGGAAGAGACCTAGATGACAGGGTAGGCGGAGTCCATGGCAAGGAGAAGGCAACGAGGAATCTGTTGGTAGCAAGGCATGGTGGAGGGCCTCCATGGCACGGCATTTGGGTTTGGCCTGGATGCAGTGGGCAGTGAAGAGCCCTTACAGGGTGGGGATGTATGGAGTAGGGTGCACTGAAGAGCAGGCTGGCAGTGGGTACTGGCTGGCGTGGTCAAGGGAGGAGTCAGGTTATGAACGCGGTAAGGAGGATGTGCAGCTCTCATTATTCAGAATAGAAGCCACCCCTCCAACTTCTTAGAACTATGTCACCCTTAACCTCTAACCATGACACTGGAGCAGGAGCTTCCCTTTCACATACTGCTTCCTTATGACACCACCACCTGGTCCAGGGATGGTCTGTCACCTGCTCCTCTGATCCACACTTGGCCAGTCAGAACATTTTCCTTGGAATTTTGACCTCAGGACCAGAAAAGAATGAATCCCTGTCACTCCCTGGAATAGAGCTGCATGATGTTAGCCTGGGGACCTCTAAGTACTCAACGATTTGAGGATCAGAGGGAGTTTCCCACTCACTCTGTGGGCTCAGCCATCCTTGCCCATGCCAAAATACTTACCACCCCCTCTCACTAAGATAGTTGGATTTTTGTCATCTTCAAGGAAATAAAGTCCTGACATCTGCATGAAGAGACATGTATATCCTTTAATCACTCAAATTTTAAGCAAAATTCTTGAAAAAATTATCAATTTGTCATTAGTATTGGGTCCAGGGTTTCTGCATGTGAGAAACAATAACAATAACAAAAAAAAATCCATTTTCTCTGCTCAGTGTCAGATCCCTGAACTCTGGCTTCTCTGGGAAGACACCTTCAGAGAAGGACAGATGCATCTCCATCACTGGAGTAGTGAGTGAAATTGCTGCTCAGCACACTTCCCTGCCAGCTCCTTTGTGGTTCAGATGCGGGAAAACTGACATGGACCGAACGACCACATAGGACAGTCATGCATTTCCTGTACAGGTGGTACAAGTACCTTCTGAACTTCTCTCCAGCAAACGCGTAGATGAAGGGATTGAGGCAGCAGTGGCTGAATGCCACCGTTTCAGTCACATTGAGGGCCAACTTCAGATCCCTCTTCAGGTCACAATTAGGAAAGAAGCCATAGAGTTTGAGAGTCTCCAAGAAAACCATAACATTGTAGGGGGTCCAGAAGAGGAAGAACGTGATAACCACCAGTAAGATGAGTTTGATGGCCTTGGCTTTCTTGTGGTTTTTGCAGGAAAACAGTGTCCGGATGATCCTGAGGTAGCAGTAACTCATGATGAGCAGGGGCAGCAGGAAGCCAAGAAAATTTGCTTCCACATTGCGGAGCACAGGCCAGATTTCCTGAAGGACCTCGGGATAGTCACCCAGGCACTCATTTTCTTTCCGCTTTGTGAACATGAACTGAGGTGCTGCCACCAGTATAGCTGCTGCCCAGACGCCAAGGCTGATGGTGACTCCATGCTGCACTGTCCGGTTGTTCATGGAGTTGGCCGCCAAGACAATGGCCAGGTACCTGTCAATACTGATGACGGTGATAAAGAATATGCCTCCAAAAAAGCCTATGAAGAATAAGGCAGTGGTGAGTTTGCACAACGCGTGGGGAAGGCCTTCCTCACTGATCACATAGTGGGTCCAGAAGGGCAAAGTGGCTACGAAGAGTAGGTCAGACAAGGCCAGGTTGAGGAGATAGACATCGGTGATGCTCTTGGGCTTCTGACTCTTGATGAGAGCAGACACCACTAACAGATTTCCCACCAGGCCAAAGGCAAAAACAAGGGAGTAGAAGATGGGCAGGAAGATAGTCCCAAAGGCTACAATGTCCCCCACATAACAGGCTTCTGCGGACTCATCGTACTGAAATTCCTCTGTAGTGGATTCAGGGTCGGGGGTGGCCATGGCGAGGACCTGGATAGAAAAGAACACAAACGGCGATGTTAATTCTCAGAAAAACACATCTCAAATTCGGGATGGCCCACACAGGGGTGGGAAGGAAGAGACAAGGATTGGTTGGGCACCTACTACATTTCCCACCTTCGCATCCACCGTCTTGTTTGTTCTCACAGCAGTCTGTATGCTGCAATAGATGTGTTGGCAGAAGAGGCAGCCAGCGCCCTGAGAGGCTCACGGAGGTCTCTGAGAGGACTTGCCCAAGTCCAAGGACTTGTCCAGGGACTTGCCATATGCAAATGGCCCAGCCACCATTTGGATATTGGTTATTTGGAGCATAATTGAGAACTATTTTTCTTTGGCTTTCAAATCTGTCTAAAAGGTATCTAGCTTGACCAGCACGTACATGTAAGGAGAGACCAGTGGGTGGGGGATGAGACCAGGTGGGATAATGGGGGAGGGATTCTTCCAGGCTAAACTTACACAAAGCAGTTCTCTACAATTTATTTCTACCTCTCTACCCCATTTCTCCAGTTCCTCATTTCTCCTCCATGAATCTAGGCCTAGAGAGAGAGGGCTCAGGCACTCTCCCACAGCCCTCGCAAACTGACATTCAGAAGCACTCTTCTTTATTTTGTTGCTGTTGTTTTGTTTTTATGGTATTGAGGGTCAAGCCCCAGGCCTTTGCTCTGAGCTACATCCTCATTTTAATTTTTTGGCCTTAAGATAGGATTCTGTTAAGTTGTAAAGTTGTTTAGGCTGAGCTCAAACTTGCCGTCCTTCTGCCATTGCTTTCCAAAGTGCTGGGATTACAGCCCTGTGCCACCAGGACCAGCTTCCCATTCTTGTCTTTGACAGCCATTTCTCCTTCTTGCTCCCAGAACAAATATGGCTCTCTCTTCCCCAGCATGGATCAGAGAGAATCACCAACTCTCTTGCTATGGGGTTACCTGGGACTTCCTGGTTTTAGCGCTGAAAGTTTCACATATGAGAAAGCTCTCAGGGTCAAGCAAACTGGGACGATTGACCATCCTATAGACCTAAGGAAGAGGCAGCACTGTCATGATCTGCAACTGTGTAGTCAGAGTAGAGCTGATTCACCCAAGATGGTGCACAGGCTCAGCTAGCCTGATGAGGTGGGCCACGGTGGCTAATTCACCTGGACATTAGAAGCCCTGCGTTTCCCTTCAATTCTCACCTTCTGTTTCCTTCTGAGCAAGAATCACAATGGAGGACATTTCAACACAGATTGGTCTATAAAACTTGTCCTATTCCCACCCTTTGCCCACCCAGGACTTGTTGGACATTTGCTCTGGAGGCAGCAGACAAGGTGGCCCTTCCATGTTGCTCCTCCAGACTTCCTCCTCTTCCTTGGGAGACCACACACTGGCCCTTAGAAACTGAGTGTCTCAGGGCATGTCTCCTGCGTGTTTCCTTATTATCAAAACTGAAAGCCAAGTTCATGGTTCTTTCGTGAAGGGAATTTCCATGCCCACTGCACTCTGCTCCGGATGGAGGCCACTACCCTATGTCTCCTGCCCAGTCTCTGCTGTGTCCTGCTTCTCAGCCAATCTCTTCTACGATGAAGTGGGCCAAGTCGACCTCCCTGGGCCAGCTCCACTACAAGGGAGATCCTCTAACTCCAGGCAAAGTGTACAGTTGCTGTGCTTCTGGTCACAACACCCTTTTCTTGGGGCAGAACTTCAGGCTACACAACCTGAGCCCAGGCACCAACCTGTGCTTGGATGTGGGACCTCTTGGATTGTAGCGAGGCAACCAGCTTCTTATTTCTAACTCTCTCCACCCTCACGTCCCAGCCTGCCTCTTCCACTCCTCTCCAATGTCCCTGGAGCCATTCAGAAGCAGCTAATTAAATATGGAACTGCTCTTTCAGAGCTGCAGAGAAGATGAAATGGATTATGATGTGTGTGAACTATCTAGCAGTAAGCCTGGCAGTTTAGTACACACTTAATGAAGAGTGGCTTACTTTCTGCCCTCTCCAAAGTAACCTGGAAAGAAAGTATTTTATTTTTATTTCAAGGGGGAAAACTTCAAACAACATTTAAATGTAAAATCTCCATGATGCTCAGACTAGGGGTGAACCGTGAGAGTCCAGTGGCAGCCTGGACAGTCCGAAGTCAGAACGGCTTCTGCCTCCTCCTCCTTCATTAGAACTTACGAGTGCCTGCGGTGTGCAGCACGCTAGCAGCAGTCCTTCTCTTAAGGTGGCTTTGGGGGCAGCCATGAGACTGAGACCCCCATCTCGCAGATGAGGAACACCTGGCCCAGAGGGCTCTAGCTCATTCATCGCTTGGCCACAGGAGGCACAGGAGGGGTTCAATCCCAGAGAGCCCAAGTGCATAGAAGACTCTGGGCTGAAGGACAGATCACAGGCACCGAGAGGCCAATATGGCTTTTGTCTCATAACGTTGGCTTTGCCAACTATTTCTAGTGGGGGAAGGGAAAAGAGGGTGTGGCCAGCCCTGAGTCCCTTGCTGACACCTTCTGCTCTTACAGAAGAGCGTCCTGTCTGGGAGACAATGGTTGGCGGCAAGCCATAAACACTAGGGAGAATTGCTGTTTTCCCTTGAAACTCAGGAACCTGAGACTGGAAGATTTTGGAAATAGCTACCTGGTAGTAATTTTGTATTGATCAACTTAAACCTAAAAGAAATAAGCAACCTGGTACAAACAGAAAGGACACTGCATGTGCTCAGTACCTTATGGGCAGGCCAGACACACTTAAAGAGGGTGAATGGCTTGCTCAAGGCCACACAGCTTGCCTGAGGCAGGGCTGCAGTCTGGGTCCAAATGGGCCCAGCTACCACCTTTTCTTTAACTGCATTACAGCCCTTCTCACCCTCTGCCCCCAAGACCAAGAGATCCTAGGACTAGAACTGCTCCCTCTTTGCCTCTGCAGGTCAGTATTCAACAGGGGGGAGAGGCCGGGAGCTGAACCAATGCCCCGTGAATGTGTGTGGACACACACTGTGCCCCAGACCTTCACCCTAAAAGGTTCCTTGGCACAGGGGTGGTGGCACTTCCTGCTCCCTAAGAAGATCACAGGCACACACGTGGCCTTTGTGGCCGTCGGCCAAAGGCCCTTGAGATCTGACAGCTCTGCAGGTGCCTGGTAGGTTGAATGAATAAATGAATGAGTGAGTGAATGAATGAAAGGCCTAGAGGAGCACAAAAGAGGACACACGTCAGCTTCACACATGGAGCTGCAGGAGAGGAGCAAGGGCCACCAGCATGCGTTAGTCAGATGTGAGCGGGAAAGGCAGCAGCTCCTCTCCCGCATGCTCGCAGGTGTATCTGGTGATTGCACAGGCATCTGCGCAAGTCACTTCGGCCCCATCTCCCCGGCAAGTGCTGAAGACACTGCAGGCTGCAGGCTGCTGAGTCATGAGTGAGGCAGGGCTTCCGTTGCCCGGAGAGGGACTTGAGGTCTCTGTGTCTGAGCCACTTCAAATTCAGCCTCAGCAGAGGAAAGCTCTGACAGCTTCATCCACATCAGGGTGTGACATAACTGAAAACCATGGTAAGACATTGGCCTGTGACACAACACCCATGTGGTTGGATTTCACTCTTCTGAATTCAAAGGCTAACAAGCTGACCTCAGGCAAGTGGAAAATGGGGATGAGAGAGATTTTTTGTCCTTCCTGCGACCACTAGGTGGATTTTACTCAACAGATCACCAACTGAACAAGAAATAGCAAGAATCAACAAACGGGACTACATGAAACTAAAAAGCTTTGCGCAGCAAAAGAAACAATCAACAAGGTGAAGAGACAACCACAGAGTGGAAAAAGATATTCACCAGTAACAAAATATCAGACAAAATATTAATATCTAGACTATACAAAGACCTCAAAAGCATAAAACCCCCTAAAATAAACGATCCCATCAAGAAGTGGGCAGCTGAAATGAAAAGAAGCTTCTCAGAATTACAAATGGTCAACAAGCATATGAAAAAGTGTTTGTCATCACTGGCCATCAGAGAAATGCAAATAAAAACAACATTGAAGTTTCATATCATCCCAGTAAGAATGACCTACCTCAAGAACTCAAAAAACAACAATTGTTGGCAAGGGCGCAGAAAAAAAGGAACTCTACTCCACTGCTGGTGGGAATGCAATCTGGTACAACCATTATGGACAGCAGTCTGGAGATTCCTTAGAAAGTTGAGGGTAGAAATTCCAATTGATCCAGCTACCGCCCTACTAGGCATTTTCCCAAAAGAAATAAAGTCAACATACCAAAAAGACAAATGCATATCTATGTTAATAGCAGCACAATTCATAATAGCCAATTTCTGGAAATAACCCACCTGCCCTTCAACAGAGGAATGGTTAAAGAAGATGCGGTACCTATACACAATGAAATACTATGCAGCCATAAAGAAAGACAGATAAGAAGCATTTGAATGAACATGGGGCCACCTTGAGTCAATGATGCTCAGTAAAATGGTCCAAGCATAAAAGAAGGACTATATACGGGTGTCTCTCTTATGAGATACACAAAAATAACAACAAATAACAATAGCAATAACAATAAAAAGGTCCCAACATGAATGACAGGGTAGAAAGAGAGGCAGTCGTCATCTAGGAAAGGGGTGAACCTCTGAGAAAGTACACGCTCACTGATTCCCAAGCCCTATGTCTCTAATGTGTTACAGAGATTTATTACAAAATAAATAAATAAATAAGAAAAAAGATGCTATAGAAATTCTGAAGAGTGTAATACCTATGAATAAAATTGAGTATTTATTAATAAAAACAGTCTGACAAAAATGGTGGGGAAGAAATGGAATCATTTCCTCTGGATAGGAAGGTTGGAGGTTCAGCCTGTTTCCCACCTCCAAATACATGGCGGTGGTGCTTCTAAGAGCCACCTGCTTCATAGGAGCCCACGTGACTGTGCATGCGTGCTGGGCAGCCCTGGGCACGTTGCTCCACCTCTGCTCGGCTCTTTCCTGATGTGGGAAACAACAGCATGCACCCAGTCCCCTCTGCGAGGACTGCACCAGCTCTGACATGCCCAACTTTGCAACAGGCATCGAGCGCCAGGAGGCAGTGCGTCCTTGGTCAGGGGCTTGTGAAAGTGGGATCTACCGTCAAGGATTGACTGCCCAGCGGCCTGGCAGGGAGTGTGATGCTCCTGGGCCGCAGCGCGCAAATGCTCAGGGGAGTCTCTGTTGGGAGACAGAGCTGGGCCTCTTGGTTTTGGCCTCTGAGAAGTCTTGGGCTTTACCTTGTACTGGAGAGGCCAGGGCCACAGTCCCTGGTTTTCCCATTTAGGATGACAGCTATTTTTATGATATGTGCCGCCCCACCAAGGATGGCAAAAACACTGAGGCTGAGGCAGACAGAGGACCTGGAATTCCACGCTAGGGGGCTCTGAGGGGCACTCCATCCCCAGTGGCAGCAAGTTGGGTGATGGTACCCTGGGTACATTGATCTCTTTCTCCAGGGTTCTATACGAGCCAGATACACATGCCCAGGCCAGAAAACAGCAGTGAGATAAAACCATCCCCAGTCACAGGTCCCTCTGAGCTAGTGCACTTTCTCTTTTCTAAACTTGCCATTCTTGGGGGGTGTGACACCTCCTCCCTTTTCCTCTTCAAAGTACTTGGTGGTATTTGTTACTTCTGTCAAAGTAAACTGTGAAACTTTGAAAGGAAATGTTTTACAACTTTAAAGAACTAGTTGGGAGATGAACTTGTTAGGGATTTACTTATTAATGAGGGTCTAGAGTGTCTTTACCATATGCTAGTATAAGGCAAATAAAAATGAAGCAAGCAAGGCCTAGTTTTCCCTGTTAAGAATGAGAGATTTTCTCTGCTCCACTGATTCTTAGAGCATTTATGTTAGACCATGCTCTCTCCTCTCCTGGGGTGTGTGTAAGCCCTTTGGAAACTTGACAGGCTCTGTGACGCAAGCAGGCCTTTCTCCAGGACCCATCCTCACCTCTTCTGACCTCAAGAGGCAAAGCACCTAGCTGCCCTGTCTCCCTGTCGTAGGAGGGAAGGAGGCTTCAGAGCTGCTAAACCACCTCTTGCCACCAAGATGAGAGAAGACGGTTTCTCTTCTGGATGGAACGAATGAGCCAAGGCAAGGGCCGTCCTGATTATCAGGTCAGGATGCATTACACTTGATAAGTAGTATCATCATGTGCTCTAATCACAAAGGGGTAAAATTCTCAGGACCCACATTCCCCTGATATAGTCCTGCCCAGCATGCACAGGGCCACCATAAGGTATTGCTCTAGTGCTGACCAGAAACAGTGAGGTCAAAATAAATGCAAAAATAATGTCTTCCGTCATTCCCATAAACTTACAACATATAGAAATTCTTATTTAAGCCTACAAGGCCTTTTGTGAGGCCTGAGCAGAAGGCCTTGAAGTTTGCAACTTGCGTGTAGAACATCAGAAACAGCAAGGGTGTTCAGAAGGGTCAGCAGAACCAGGCGCCTTGGAAGATGCTCCCCTGGGATCTCCATCTGCAGCTAGGATCCCTTTTCTCAAGTCCTACCCTGTGTACTACAAACCCTGGTCCCTCCTCTGACTGCGGATTCCTCCCTTGGAAGTTGGTCTGCCCTCTGTCTCGGCGGCACTGTACTCTGATCTGAATAAACTCTCTCCTTTCCTAAATTCTTTGTACCATGTTTGTCACTGGCCCCCCCATCACCGCCTGTCACGGTTCTCCAACTTGGTGACTAGCGATTGTGTATTTTGGGAATGTGGATGTAATGCTGGGTGTCTGCCTGGCTCTAGACAAGGGTGTGACTTCTTCCTGCCTCGTCGGTCTCTCAGGGGATGGCTGTGGTATACTGTGTTCTGATTCACTGAGCCCGTCATGAGAACGTGCTCTTCCTCTGCTGCCTCTAGGAGGAAGATTCCTGGGTGAGGAGAAGCTTTTGTTTTTAATTCTGCTTCCCTAAACGCCAGTCACTGTTCTAAGGGTTGCAGAAGTAGAAATCAGATACAGAGTTTAAGATGGACATGTTTGCTATTGCTGATTAACAGAACATAAGCCAAGGTTTGGGAAATTCAAGGCTTGGACTTCTTTGTACCCGTTTCCTTCGTGATGGGGAGAAGCGGGAAAAGGGTGCCAGAATGGCCGCCGTTTGAGCTGAGCCTACAGGCAGGGGGAACCCTGCAGGAGGACAAGAGAAGTGGCAGCGAGTGGCGTGGGCTTTGAAGCCAGGAGCGCAGAGGCCTGAGCCCTGGGGTGAGGGGACGGGGTTTCTGTGGTCCAGGCCAGGCAGACAGAGTGTGCGGGAAAAGTTGCAGACAGAAGTGGGCCGGTGGGGCCAGGGGGCCCCGTGAACCCAGACCCTCAGGACGGCCTGGCCAAGTCAGGATGGGGGCGGGTGGCTCGGTGCAGAGGTGCAGAGCAGGTCGAGGGTAAGCAGCAATTGGAAAACGGAGGGGCTGCAGACAATGTCATGCAGGACTCTGAAACAGGCACACGCAGCTAGCACGCCCCAGGGGGCCATCCCCCCTTTCTTGCCCGAGCTACAGAAAGCTGAGAGCTGAGTCAGGGATTCTTGTTCACAGAAACAGATTGTGCCTGAGGGGACGCACTGAGGATGTGCCCCGTGGCCAGGGCCGCCTGCTCGCTAGGTGACTCCAGCGGCTGCACTTCTAGCGCCCCCTCCGCTGCTACTGCGCGGCTGCCGCCTGCTCCCTCTCACTGCGGCGTGGGATCCCACGGTTTGAAAATTCCGTGATTTGTTTTCATTGCTACTGCTGATGCCTGTGGGTGGCTTCCAGTTTAGGGCCAGTCTGGGTTATGCTGCCCTGCCCATCCTCCGCGGTACGGGGGCATCTGGAAAGCTCCGATGGATGAGTGGCCTGTGCACGATCCCTGCGCACCGGGCAAAGCTGAACCCTGTTGCTTTAGATTGACTCGAGCTAAGAGGAAAAGCAAGGATACAGCGACCCTGAAAGTCAGGACTGTAGTTCCTTGTGAGGAAAAGCCACTGTGGTGAGGCAGGGCCAGGAGGGGCTGGCCAAGTCCTTACCGTTCGCCTGCATGCAGTGGCTTGCGAGATTAATTCCGATAAGCTGTTAACTTGGAGACTGTCCTTTCAGTATGTTACGGTCTGTAACAAACAGGTGGAAAAAGCACAAAGCAAGTCTGGAGGGACATTTAAGGAGATGTGGCATAGTTTTTTTTTTCCCCCTGGCAAGACTCACAATCCAAAATAGTTGCCCAGTGCCAAATAAGATGATGTGCTTGAAGCACCCACTGTCTAGAGGTTGTAGAACCCATCCCTCCGGCACAGCTGGCCTGTCCTCAGCCCCAGGCTGAGACACTGCACCCAGACTCGGTCGGAAGCCTCCGTCTTCCCGGCGTTCCCAGGCAGAGCGAGTGGCAGGTGAGCCCAGCCTCTCGGAGCTCCCATGTGCTGTGGGAGCTGGAACAAGTCCTCAGAGAAGTCAGCTAACATCCGCACTGTCCCCCGGCTCCATGGCAACGTGGGACTGTGGCCTGCTGGGGAGCACGTGAACTCCTTCCCCGCCGGTGCTGGTTCGGAACACCCACAGGCTTAGGACTCGGGCGTGGGGGGCTGGGGAGGAGCGGCTGGACGCCGGGGTCTTTGCAAGGTGTTCTCTGAGGCACAATCTCTGGTTAAGGAGGGCCATACCTGGCGGGCTGCCCACCACGGCCCAGGGTGGGGAAGGGCAGCCTCCTGGGCAGGGTGGGCAGGGAAGGGGATGCGCAGGTGCTCCCAATTGGGTTAGCTCTGGCACTCTGGATCCCTTACAAACGCCTTGGAAAGCAGTCAGTGTCTCAAGTGTTCTTAAACTGTCTAAGCCTCATTTCCCCCACCATAACAACATAGATGGTTTTATGAACACCCCTGGTGTAACAATGTGTGCTTGGGACTTCACGTATCATCCCCTTAATCCTCAGAGAAAGTCACGGCGTGCTTATTTCTGGCTTCAAGGACTCATGGATGACGTCCGTTGTAACAGGAGGAAACAGGCTTCCCCAGGCCCAGGGAAGAGCACAGCTGGCCAGGGTAGAGCTGGGACTGCCCAAGCCCGGCAGCTCCTCCTAGGCACAGAGCTGGGCCAGTGTCTGTGGAGGCTGGCTGAGGCTGACACACAGTGGGAGCTCCTTCCCAGGGGTGTGGCGGGGCCAGGTCAGCCTGAGAGCCCGGAGGGACCAAACTGACTCTGTGCTGAGACTGCTTCCTGCCTTGCATCCCTCAGTGAAAACCCAGTCCAATGGAGAAGGTGAAAGACCCCACCCTGGCCCTCCTGCGACGCCGTCCTGGCTCTCCCGAAGCCATTCCTCTTTCCCAGGGTCGTCAGTCCCAGTCACCGCCTCCCAGCCCCAACCCACAGCGGCCACCGAAGCTCAGCAGCCCAGCTGTCCCTCCTATTCTGCCTCTGGAAGCCCCCCACCCCCCATGACAAGCGCCCGAGCAGGGAAGTTTTCTTGCTTACTTTCACATGGGGGAATCTTCTTTATTTCTGCCTTAAGTATTTAAAAAGCAAAAGGTTCTGGGACAGGGAAGGAAGAACCCTAAAATTGTCTAGCCCTTCTCGGTAACTCACAAGGCGGGGGGAGGGGGGGTACAGGTCTCTGTGGGGCTGTGACCATCAGATGCTGGCAAGTCTGAGGAAAAGCAAACTGTGGCCAGGCGGCAGCAGGCCTCTGAGGAGGCTGCGGTCTGGCAGGGACAGGCTTCCTAAGACCTTACTTCCCAATGCCACAGATCTGGGCCCAGCTGTCCCCACAACTGCCCTCAAGTTAATGTAATCACAGTGCCTCACAAATACTGATAAAAAATGGGAAAAAGAGTAGATATCATAGTGAGCCATGACTTTGTGCCAGCTGAGTATTAATTAAAACAGTTTTTCTGGCAAACCCAGTATGTTCTCAATATAAAAATTACAGTCAGTACAAAAAAAGCAATTTCCTACAATCAAGCAGAGCAATCTTCTAGCTTTTTTCCACTTAATTTTTATACATATTTTATATTTATGTTTATTGTAAAATGCAGATTATCATCAAAACAGCCTTTACTATTCATTTTTCAAGTATATATAAAAGCAGAGAGGAACCCGGCACTTCACCCTGTTTCAAGTTAGTGACCCAGGGTCAACGTTTCTTGGATTTCTGAGATTGTGGCCTCACTGGATTAATTCATTCATAAACACTTAAGTGTAAGTCTCTGAAGGGTAGAAACTCTTTCAAACAGAATGTGAATGCTATTTTCTCATCTGGCAAAAAACAATAATTCCTCAGTATCGTCCAGATGTAATTTTCTACCAGAATGTTTCTAGTGTATGTCATACCGGAAATGCCCCCGAAATGTGATGACAAATGCTTCTAATTATATTCCATCTCAGTGGGCATTCAGTCCCGTCACCCCCTAGCCCACTCCTACCTACCCTTGGACATATTTAGGCTGGGCCACCCTCAGGAAAGTGCTCTGTGGTGTGGCACAGGCAGGAAACCACATCACTAACCAGCTGGGACCTGCATCCTGCCCACAGGTGCCAAAGGAGTCCTCTGAACCTACCTGGGCACACGGAAAGGATCCTTGGATGAGCCACCAACCCTTCTGTCCCACACAGTCTCCACCACAGGCGAGTGTTTCCCTTTCCCTTTCTCCGAGGGCATCTTTATTTTTGAGTTAGCCAATAGTCTCTGGTTTCCTGTGAGGTAGGCTATCTTTAGTTGCTGCAATGAGAAGGCTAGAAAGCGCCAGGCTGGAGGCCAGCTGGCCACAGGAGGTCTGGACTGCGGAGTCTGCAAGGACAGAGGAACCGAAAGACCAGAGCCTGGAAGACCAGAGCACACCTGGGAATGCAGGGAGAGCCAGATGTCTAGGGGCTGTGTTACTTAACCCTCATGGATGAAGGGTAGGAAGGAGACCTCTGGGTTAGCACAGCACCACGGGGGTCCCGAGGAGCTACAGGAGTTCAGAGCCTGGGCTTTCCCACCCACAGAGGAGCCCACAGGACTCTCTGGGCAGTACTTGGGTACAGTTAGAGAGGTTCTAGCCTGGCTCCTTAGCATATTCCAGAGGACTCACACCCCAGCTGTCCTGCTGAGCCAGCACTGGCATCCTGAGGAGATTCTCAGGGCACTGGTGTGCGCTCTGAGCTTGAGGAATGCCAGCCCTGTCCAATGACCAACAGCTCAGCATTTGCTCGCATCTGCGGAAGTCCTCTGCGAGTTCCCTTTCTTTGTTCTGTCCTGGCCTTCGTGTTTGTCACCTTTCTTTGAAAAGGTTGCCTCATCTGTGACCCTATCTCTGATTCCTTGTGCTCCTTCCAGGGTCTGGCTAAGACTCTCCCTCACTTTCTGACTCTTCCTGAACAATTTCACCCAGCCCACCTGAGCGGCCACCACTAGGAAAGGCGTCTATGTAAGTCCAGGACCACTTCCCATACAAGTTCTTTCCACCTTTCTGTCTCTCCTGTCACCCTTACCCCACTGACCATTCTCCACCCAGAAGCCAGAGGGCTCTTCCTAAACCCCGGATCTGCCAACTTAACACCTCCAAGGCTCTCCTCGTCCTCAGTTCACATCAAGGGTCTTGTAAACATGGCCCTTCTTCGACACAAACAAGCCAGCCTTTCCTGCCCCATAGATGCCAGAGCAGACAGGACTGGCCACCAGGCAGGCAGGCCGAGCACCAGCATACTCCTGTCAGTTCCCTCGCGCCGCCTGCATCTCAGTGTGTGGGACAATACAGCAGGGGGACCCTGAGCCAGGGACATGCTGGTTTCTAGCAAGCAGTAGGGAAGGCTGCTCTTTGGAATTCAGGAGTGCTGCCACAAACACAACCCTCAGAAAGGAAGCAAGCCAATGGCACAGACGACACAGTGGTGCCTGGCACTCACTGTTAATTGGGTTTGGGCACTCAACAAATACCCAAAACAAGGAGTACCACCCACACAAGCTGTTTCACCTGGAGGGTACAGCAAGTCATGAGGCAGTCAACAGCACCAAGCTCTTCCCAGCCACGATGCAGAAGAGTTCTACCTGGCCAAGGAGCACCAGGATACAGCTTTTTCATTGAAAGCATCACGGGTCCAATTCAACGAGTCTTAAAGCAACTGAGTACCAAGATATGATAACGCAATGCTCAGTACTCAGGAGTGATAAAATACTACGGCCCTGGGTCCCTAGCATGGATGTAAGTTTGGAGTACCTTCAAGAAGGACTGTATTTTAATATTTTTAAAAAGTCACTTGGGTTTTTCAAAGGTGTTTTGTTACATTGATGGTTAACATTTTGTAAACCACAATGCCAATTTCACTTTTTGTGAGCAAAAAGTGGATGAGAGGCATAGGTTCCAGAAATTAGTACACATCTTATGTAGTAAGGACATAGGTCTGATTTCCGTGAGGAAGTTAGCAGCTGCTAGAATCGTCCATGGAGCACCAGGGCTGTAATTCCTGGCTGGTGATACCTCTCCATGCAGAGCAATTTAGGTTGTGGATTAGGTCCCATGTTGGTATGTTCGAAAGCCTATGCTTGTTTTGATTGGTGGTTTTTAAAGATTAAATTAATCTGTGATTATGTTTGAAAATGAGAGCCTTATTTCGGATGCATTATTTCTAAACCTCAATATGCTGAGGCCAAAATCCCAAGATACACTGAGGACTACAGCAACAAGCATACACGAGTCCCTGGGTTCAATCCCAGAACCTCTCTCTCTCTCTCTCTCTAAGGCAAAAGCATCCCTTTCTTCCTAAATAGGCCATTATTTCCCATTTGCTCCCTTACCTACGGGTGTTGTTTTGCTTCCAGAATGCTCTCAGTCTCCTAGGAGCAAGGATCCTCCTGCCGTGGCCTCCCTAGTAGCTGGGATACAGGTATGCGCTGCTGCTCCCGGCTTCATCCCCTGCCTTGCCTTCTTATCTGTCTCCGGGTTATCGGTAATGCTTCAGGCATGAACCCTGTGTGCGTGCGTGCAGTGCCTCATGAGCCCGGCTCACTCACACACCAGGTATTTACTGAGCACCCCCTGCGTGGCCTGCTCTGTGCTCAAGGCTGTTTGCTACGAATGCAAAGATGCACAGGCCCTCACCTCACTCAGGGTCTCTGTTGGCCTTATGCCGTCCCAGGTTGCAAGAAAGAACAGCTTGGGAGCTTTAGGGAAACAGTGGTTATCAGAAAGGCACAGGGGTGTCTGCTTTGCCTGCCTACAGAGCTGCCACCACCTGTCAGGCTAGGCACCAACCTGCAGACACAGCCCCACCTAGCGGTCAGCCTTCGGCTTCAGGCCCCTTCTCTGTGTCATCAGTTTGTTAAAACACATGGCGAATTGCTGACAAACACGCCTGCGGTGGAGGCTACATTCCTGGGGAGGGAGCAGGGTGTGGGGACAGAACTGGCAAGACCTTGGATTACAATTCCGTGATGAACTGGAAGACCCAAAATTGTCTGGCACCACAAAAGTCTGATTCAAATGCTGCCCCGGTGCCCCGAAGCTGCGTGGCCTTCGGCAAGCAAGCTACTTCTCTGAGCCCGAGTCTCCTTACTGTTGCAATCAGGGTAGTAACACCATGGTGGCAAGGCTGGCGTGAGGGCTAGCGATGACACGGACAAAAGCACAGAAGCACCAACACTTCACATGGTGTCCTCGTACCTTGTAGAACGAGGGCGAAAGAACACCTGGGCGTACAGAGGAAAGACCAATGTCTTCCAAAGAACTCTGCAGAGGACACGCTGAGGGAGGGACCCAGCCGCACCCGTGGGAAACAGCCTCCTTCTCGGGAGCAGCTCCGAGCGGCCCCTCC
The DNA here is from genome assembly GCA_004027205.1 of Ctenodactylus gundi. Taxonomy (NCBI): domain Eukaryota; kingdom Metazoa; phylum Chordata; class Mammalia; order Rodentia; family Ctenodactylidae; genus Ctenodactylus; species Ctenodactylus gundi. The sequence goes on along the minus strand of PVKB01003953.1, from coordinate 21,014 downwards.
CAGCCCGGGCTCTCCGGGGCTTTGCTGATACGCAGCCTCGCACTCCCTGCGCGCTCTGCGGTCCTGCTCTCATTCCTCCCTGTCCCTTTGCCAGGGTTTCTGAACGACAGGGTCCTTTCCTTTCTTTTTCCTTCTCTTTATCTTTTTTCCAGTTCTGGGTGTTAAAATCACATGTGCTAGACAAGCACTTTGCCACTGAGTTTTGTCCCTAAGCCCATTTTATTTTATGATAGGATCTTAGTAAGTTGCCCAGACTGACCTCCAACTTGTGATCCTCCTGCCTCCGCTTCCCAAGTAACTGGAATTACAGACATGTGCCATCACATTCTCCCAGACACTTACTATTCTATAACTTCCTGGGCAATAAACTTCTCTTTTCCTGAAGGACTTTAAAAGAATTATGCTTAGAAAAAAAAATCCAAGTGTTGCAGACTGCATGGTATTCCACTTTCCTGCTAAATTTGTATGTGACAGTGTTAACCCTGGGTGTGATACGTTTGGAGACAGGGTCTTTAAGGAGACAATTATTGTTAATTGATGTTATAAGTTTTGGCCCTAAGCTGACAGCAAACTTGGTGTCCATATAAGAAGAGAGACACGAGGTGTGTGCATGCCCATACAAGGGCATGTGAGGTCAGAGCAAGAGGCGGCCAGCTGCCGCCCCACATGACACACTCCCCCAAATAAGGACAGTGGAAAGGACAGAGATGGGACACAAGGTTAGCTTGTGCTGTGGCTCACAGTGCTTCCACAGTACTGGGAGTTATTATTTTTAAGTCTGTTTCAGGGGAGGAAACTGAGGCAGTCAGAGGTGTAACTTGAAGCCGTTTGGTTAGTTAAGTTGGCCGAGAGGGTGGGGCTGCTTTTCTAAGGTTATGGGGCCTGGAACAGATGACTTCAGGGCCTGCAGACTTAGTATCAATGCCACCACTCCTAGCCAAGGGCTTTGCCCTGAGAAAGTTGCAGTCACTGGGGAACTGGAAGGGATTGTTTATTGAGATGATTGGTCCCCGGAAACACATCCTGCATGAGAACCTTGGTCTCCCCCTTGTGGTTGGCAGGAGAATGGCAGCCCCAGGTAGCAAGGTGCCCTCTGAGGCAGGTACCAGGGATGGTACCCTGTGCTCATGAAAGCTGGGCCTTTGTTTACCTTTCAACCTGGGGGCAGAGAGCTGGATGTTATCAGTCATGGTAGAGATTCAAAAGGTGAGATGCAGTTAGAATTTATCCAAAAATATACTGATGCTGGGCTTTAGTATCCGGTCCAGGAACAGAGCTACCGGTATTGGAGATCCCTGGGCAGGGCTCTTTCTTCCACAACTCACACAGGGCCCTCTGCAGGCCTATTATGAATTCATGTACTGCTTAGGAACCAACACACAGGCACTAGAGGTCCTACTTTCCTTACCTCAGCAGGCACAGAGAACTGTAGAGATGGCGGGTAACTCAGTAAGTGACAGGTGACTCATCAAGCTGACCAAAGGCAGTGGAATTTGTAATGAGCAGGAGAATGGGCCTGCTGGGTGCTGAGGGTGGCAAAGATTCATAGGGGGACAGATGTGGATAGGCCAAAGGACTTAATGGGCAGGGGAAGCCCAAGGCCACAAGGTCCTCAGGCAGGCTCCACAGTGCCTAGCGAAGGCCCAAGGGTCATCTGTGTGCTGGGTATGGCCGCCAGATGAGGGGTCAAGACCTGGCCCTGTGCTGTCAGGGCTGACCACTAAAGGCCCAATGGGAAAACTGCTCGTGGGGCTGGGAGAATAGTACAGCAGTTAGAGTGATTGATTGTCTAGCAAGCACAGGCCCTTAGTTCAATTCCCCAGCACCACATTAGCCAGGCATGGTGGTACATGACTGTAATCCCAGCACTAGGGAGGCTGAGGCAAGAAGATTGCTGTGAATTTTAGCCCAGCCTGGGCTACCTAGAGAGGGCAGGACCAGCCTGGCTCTGTCTCAAAAAAGAAAAGATAAAGAGAACTGCTCCCACTATCCCAGCATTCCTAAATCCAGCTTTTCCTCAAGGTAGGCATCAGAGACCCCATTCTTGGGTGGTTAGGCCACAGGAGAACAGCCTGATGACAGCTGGCTGGAGGCACAGTCAGCACCCCCCGCACACAGAGGCCTCCTGAAACTGTTCACTCCTCCTCCTTCCTGAGTAGCACCTTTTCCCCAGCCTCCACTTGCCCAGGTGACTGGTTCTGAACAGCAGGCTATGCTGGGTTTCAGTGAATGACTTCACTGGGGTTCCCCTCTGAGTGACTGTGCATAAAGATGGTCGCAGAGTGTACACATCCCAGTGATTCCATAAGATGATATGGCCTGGTGACGTCTTAGCCAGCCTACCTTAACGTAAGCACACTCCATGACACATCGCTTCATGGCACATTTCTGAGAACGCGCCTCCATCGTGAGGGCACACATGACTGCAAATTGTGTGTTGTTTTTTCTCTTCACAGTGAATGAGAGCTGTATGTAGGCTCACCGAGAGTGGAAAATGACAGCTATGAGAAAAGTGATTTCTCTCAACCCTCCCCATAACCACCATATATAAGAAACAGGTTCTGACTGGTCTGAGTGCTGCCTTGCCTGCTTCCCCTTCTGCACATGACAGAGAATGACCATGTCCTGCCCTGGACTCACTCCGGCTCTGTACAACTGGGATATTACTCTCTGTATGCCAGGCTACCCACTTCTAGTGCATTCATAAAATTCTCACAAACATACCATGGAGGCGCAGGACTAGTGTTCCAAATATTAATACTCTGCCTGAGACACCACTCTTAAAGGTCTTCTCCTATTCTGTGGGGTGTCTCTTCACCTTGCTGATCTTTCCCTTTGCTGTGCAAAAGCCATTTAATTTGGTAATCTCGTTTGTTGATTCTTGCCGCTGTTTCTTGTGCAAGTGGCGATCTGTTCATGAAATCCTTTCCTGTCCCCATGTCTTTCAGAGTTTTACCTATTTTGTCTTCCAGCAGTTTCAGTGTTTCCTTTTGATATCTAGCTCTTAGATTCATTTTGCTTCCATTTTAGTATAGGGTGAAAGATAAGGGCCCAGTTTCATTCTCCTACATGTGGATATTCACTTTTCCCAATACCATTTCTTGAAGATGTTGTCTTTTCTCCAGTGAGTGGTTTTTGAAACCTCTGTCGAAAATCATATGGCTGAGGGTGCTTGAGTTTGTCTCTGCATCCTCAATTCTCTTCCATTGGTTTTCCTGTCTACTTTTATGCCAGTACCACATAGATTTAATCACTGTTGCTTTGTAATATACTTTGAAGTCTGGAATTATGATTCCTCCAGATTTGCCCTTGTTACTTAGGATTACTTTAAAAATTTTGCGTCTTTTCTGGTTCCATATAAAGTTTTGAGTTATTTTTCCTAGTTCTGTGAAGAATGGGCTTGGTATTTTGAGCAGGAGGGGTGACAGTGTACAACCTTGTCTTATTCCTGGCTTTAGAATGAATGTTTTCTGTCTTGTGCCATTTAGGATAATGTTGGCAGAGGGGCTGTCATAGATGGCTCTGATCAGATAGAAGTAAGGTCCTTCTATTCTTCAGGGTCTTTATCATAAATGGTTGGATTTTGTCAAATGCTTTTTCTGCATCGTCTGAGATGATCATATGATTTTTATCTTTGCATCTGTTAGTGTAGTGTATTATGTTTATTGATTTGTGTACATTCAACCATCACTGCATCCCTGAGATAAAGCTACTTGGTCATGAGGTAGAACTTCTTCTATGATTAGCTGCATGTTATTTGCAAGTATCTTGTTGATAGTAAGAGCTATAATTGTCCTGTAACTATTGAATCCTGCGATTATTCTAAGATTCTTATGTTGATTTCTTTCTGGTTTCCTGTTTATTTAGATGTTATCTGTTGCATGTACATCTGCCTCTGGTTTCTTTACTGTGCTTTTCCTGTCTTTATCTAACAGGCCCTTAGAATTTTTGAGGTGCTGGTTTAGTTGTCATAAATTTCTTCAGGTTTTTTTTTTTGTCACGGAGACTCTGTTTTATCGTCAATTTTAAAGGATAATTTTGTAGGATATAGGAGTCTTGGCTGGCAAATGCTTTCTTTTGGGGCTTTAAAGACATCAGGCCAACTTCTTCTGGCATTTGGAGTCTGTGTTGAGAAGTCTGCATTGGCATATTACTTGTATTTCTCTGACAGCTTCTCAGACACTGTCTTTGCACTGGAAGTCTGTAACTTTCACTGTGATGCATCTTGGAGCATTTCTCTTCTGGCTGCATTTCATTGATGTGTGTTGTGCCTCTGTCTCTTGCATGGCCATTTTTGCCTATATAGGAGAAGTTTTCTTTTACGGTTTCAGTGAATAAATATCTTACTCCTTTGGCTTAGACTTCCGTTGTCCTTAGAGGACCCAAAGAGCCTACCAGAAGACTCTTAGAACTAATAAATAAATTCAGCCAAGTTGCAGGATATAAAAATCAATACATAAAATCCAGAGCGTTCTTCTACAGCAACAATGAAAACACAGAGGAAGAGATCAGAAAAACAACCCCAGCCACAGTCGCCTCAAAGAAAATTAAATACCTAGGAATCAATCTAACTAAGCAAGTGAAGGACCTCTATATGGATAACTATCATACTGTGAAAAAAGAAATTGAAGAGAATTTTAGAAAATGAAAAGACATCCCCTGTTCTTGGATAGGCAGGACCAACATTCTTAAATGACCATATAATCCAAACTGATATACAGCTTCAATGCAATTCAACAGCATTTTTTCACAGATCTAGAAAAAAAGATCTGAAAATTTATATGAAACCGTAAGTGACCCAGAATAGCCAAAACAATCCTAAACACCAAAACAAAAGCAGGAGGCCTCAGGGAGGTAGAGTCAAGATGGCCTCAGAGTAGTAACTCCAGGAAGGCTGCTCCCAAAGAAATCAACTTGAGAAGCAGATAGACAGAGGAAAGTGCATCTCAGGAACAGAATCTAAGGATTAGAGCTAAAAGCAAAGCCGAGCAACCATGGGCTGGAGAGGTCCCGAGTGGGGTCCTCCCCACCTTCGTGGAAGTTTGAGTGTGTGGTGGCACAGACACTCTTCAGTGCAATTCTAGTTGCACCTAGGAACAAGAGATTGGCTCTCTGAGGTCTCTTAGCCTTTATACACCCACATATTGTGACGCTGTGGAGAAGCTGGCTGTCCTCTCCCATGTGGAAGATGCAAGGCAGCCGTAGAATCAAGCAAGCCAAGCAGCAGTGGCACTAAAAGCCACACCAGCAGGAGAAACAAAAGACAGGGAAAGGTAAGCCCCTTATCCTACCAGCTCCCCTCTACTTCCACGAACCCTAAAGGGGCCAGTGGCAGCCAGTGACAGAAACACAAATTGGACCTGGATGCAGTCTGGAGCCACCAGGGGCTGCAAACTGGTAAGGAGTCTACCTTTTCTCCCAGTTCCCTGAAGTTGAGGACCTGACCTGCCTAGGACTCTGGTGATAGAGGACTGTTTGCAGATGGAGGAAGACCTGGAGATTGCAGAGGTGGAGATACATACAGAAAAGAACTACAGTATCAGCCAGTGTCTCCCGGAGAGTTCAGGGAGGAGAGTTGGGTCTCCTTGCAGAGATCATTGGGTCCTGCTGGGAGCAGCACACCTAGTCAGGCAATTGGGAAATCCCCAGGACCAGTGGCTGGATAGAGCACAATCAGACTGAGAGAACCAGCACCTGGAAATGGTTACAGCCAATAAATACATGGGGTAACTGAACTGTTTGTTTCTGTTTTGTCTGTATTTTTTAGTTTCTTACTTTTTTCTACAAAACAGGAGACCTCACAATTCCAGACCTCAAATTATATTATAAAGCAATAGTGATAAAACCCCCTGGTATTGGCATAAAAAAAGACAGGTGGATTGATGGAACAGAATTGAGGACACAGAGACATTCCCAAGTACCTTTGGCCATCTTATCTTTGACAAAGGGGCCAAGTCATATGCTGGAGTAAAGACAGACTCTTTAACAAATGGTGCTGGGAAGACTGGCTAGCCACATGCAGAAGAATGAAACTAGACCCGCACCAAAATCAAATCAAAATGGGTAAATGACTTAGACATTACAATAAAAAATATCGAACTTGTTGGAAGAAAAAATAAAATAGGCAAAATCTTGCAGATATAGGTAAGGCACGGACTTTTCAAGAAAACACTCAATGCATATAACATCAGGAATCAACAAATAGGATTACATCAAATTAAAAAGATGCTTCATAGCAAAGAAAATAGTCAACACAGCGAAGAGGGAACCAATGGAATGGGAAAAAAATTATGTTCACCTACTCCTCAGGCAGAGGACTATTACCAAGAATATATAAAAGAACTGAAAAAAGGTAAAAACTCCAAAATAAAGAACACAATCAAAAAATGGGAATCTGAAATGAATAAACAGTTCTCAGGAGAAGTCCAAATGGCCAATAAATATACGAAAAAAATGTTCAGCATCTTTAGCCATCAGAGAAATGTAAATTAAAACAACACTGAGGTTCCATCTAACTCCAGTAAGAATGGCTGCTGCTGAGAACCTAAAAAACGACACATACTGGTGAGGCAGTAGGAGAAAAGGAACCCTCCTACATTACTGGTGGTGGGATTGCAAGCCATTGTGGAAAACAGTGTGGGTATTCCTCAGAAAACTGAAAATAGATACTCCATTTGACCCAACTCTACCTCTTTGGGTATCTTCCCAAAAGAGTTAAAGTTATTATACTATAGTGATACACGCATACCCATGTTTATAGCAGCACAACTTAAAATAGTCAAATCTTAGGAGTAGCCAATGTGCCCCACAACAGATGAATAAAGTGAATGTGGCATATATACACAATGGAGTATACTCTGACTTAAAGACAAATTCGAGTCATAGGAAAATGGTTGTATCTTGAGGCCATTACTCTTAGCAAAATGAATCGGAAACAGAAGGTTCAATATCAGATGGTTTCTCTGAGCAAACCATGCCATAATAAAGGTAAAAGAGAGATGAAGTGATAAGATGGACTTTGTGGAAAGGGGAGGGGTGGTGGTGGTGGGTGTTGAGGGGGTGGGAAGGGGAAAGGGACGTGATAGTAAATAACAATAAAAAATTTAAATTAGTTAGCTGCAGCAGGCAGTCAGCCCTAGGTGGATCCCTTCGGTCGGCCGGGTGTCCACCCCGCAGACTGAGAAGTCTGCCCGCCTCCTGCCCGGCGCCCATGGGCTGTGACTTCTGCTTGGTGGCTGCCTGCCAGCATGGGTGCTGCACCTTCCCCCGCCGAGCGCGGCGCCATCGGCCGCCCCGAGTGGGCTCTGGGCCCTGCCTGGGTGGGCACGGCTCTCCGCGGCGGCCGTGGCCTCCCAGGCTGGGCATGCACGGGTGCGAGCGCCGTGTGCCACCCCTCGGCCGGCTGCTGTTTGGACCCGGTCCTGGCCATGGCGGCAGCCGGGCCCCAGGGTTTGCCTGCCGCTGCAGCATCCTGCCCGCATTTCTAATCCCTTCCCTTCAAGGGCTTCCGTCCCACTCAGAGTAAAGCCCTGGAGGCAGTCACCTACCCTGCCATAACTTTCCAGCTTGACCTGGGCAAGCCAATTGGGTGCTTCATGGCCGCCATCTTGCCCGGAAGCCGAGGAAGGGCCTGCAAGCTCCTTGCAGCTGCCGGAAGCTGAGGCTGTATGCGCCGTGCAGTTCAAGGGGAGGACAAGAAGTCACACCGGAAGGAGGGGAGCAGACACCCTGATGTGCCACCGGCTGGACACACATCTTCCAGGCTCTGCAGAAGGCCTCTTACAAAAGGACAATAATTTGTTTCCCAGCCCTTGCACCTCTCCTGCGTCTCCTTGGTCAGCAGTTCCTCCGCGGGGAAATAACTTCCCTGTGCTTCGAGCTGTATCACCAACTCACGGGCCACCAGGAGACCTGGTGCCTCCATGGATTCCGGCCTTCTAGGGCCCCGAGCTTCTGTGTCTGTGAGCGTGATGGAGACTGTCTGGGAGCTCAGCCCTGTCTAGACTAGGGAAAAGAGGCCAGCGAGGTGGAGGCCTGGACCACACAGTCTGAGAGACAGCGTGAGCCGCCTCTGGGAATGCGGTGGCCGGGAGACAGGCAGCCCGGGCTCAGGTGCACGCGGGCCTGAGCGTAACTCGGGAGGCCCAGATGCGGGCTTGCTATGGGATTGTAACAAGAACAGGCAGCCCAACAGGGAAAAATTAAGATTTTTTTCTTTTTATAAAGGGCTGTTGGGCAAAATGAGAAACTGCAAGGACTAGTACAATCTATGCCCCACAGTAGGCACTGTGTGACCACAATGTTAGCACCAGTAGCAAAGTGGGTAGCCATCATCTGTAAGAGGAAAAGGGCAGAGGAAAGGAGGGGCTGCCAGGATACCATGCCAGAAGCAGGGATCACTAGGGAGGAACCAGGTCAAGCCAAGAGATCTGGAGGATATAACACCTGAGATGGCTCTAGTAGGTCAGCTGGTCACCCGAATAGATGGACAGGACGTGGGCAGGTGGGGGAATCTGGATCTGGAGGAGGAAATGGAAAGTATTTGGCAGGCCCCATTAGAGAAAATCCCGCATACAACCCACTCCAGTTCAGTGTAAAGCTCCAAAATACACAGGGGACAGGGCCTGCACGAGGACATAGTAGCAAAGGTAAACATTGAGAGCCAAGACAACTTCAGATACAGAGGTCACCAGTAGAGAACATAAAATCAGTAGGTTCCTATGTTTAAAGCAATAAAGGGGGGCTGCTGGGATATGTGGAGGTTGTAAAAGGCTACTGAGCCTTTGATGATGGGAAAATGATTACACAGACATTCTTAAAACAGAATAAAAATAATATGAAAGCAATACACGAGTCACATGGAGATTACACACAGGTGAAAAAGATCTGAGGAACTTTCAGCAAAAGGTGATATTACTAGAATGCAGTACAGAAAGATGAAAGGATGGAAACTATGAAAGAGAATGGGGATAGATACAGACATGGAGGGGTCGGCACGCATCTCATCAAAGCCTCGGGCACAACTGTGGGAGACAGGTGCTAAGGTGACCGATGGTCCCTGCCTCCCTGGGAAGCCCCATTTTAGTATGGGCAAGAGCTGTGACTGGCTTCTAACTAGTAGGACATAGATATAATGACATGATGCTTCTTCTATCGTTTCGGTCACTTACAATGTTGTCACTTCTGTCTTGCTAGCAGCCTCTGTCCCTACAGGGTCTGATCAGAATGCAGTCCTTGCATCTTGGAAACCCATTGTAGCCTGTGCCTGAACAAAGTGTCCTAGGATAGGCAAAGGTGACTGTTGCTTTGAGTCTTAATTCAAGATTAAGTAGCAGTTTCTGGTGGGGGAGGGGACTGTAGGGGGGCAAGAAGCCTAGTGGCATCTCTAATGATTTGGAGCCATGAAACAGTCAAAATACTGAAAAAGTTGATAAGGTCATATTTGGAGGAAGGTCTGAAGAGAAGCAGGATGTGGGGTTAAGCTGAGGGGTATCCAAAGCCAGGTGCTCACACAGACTTTTGGAGCCAAAGAGACATGTGCCGACCCCTCCGTGTGAAAGCCTAGTCACAGCAATGAGTTGACAACTGAACAAAAGGGACTAACCCCTTCGCCCAGAGTTGACTGCCACCATCATACTGGCAGCGTGCCATTGTGGAGAAAATACAAAGCCAAAATCTGCTGGGCCCAGTGGCTCAGGCCTGTAATCTCAGCACTCTGAGAGGCTGAGGCAGGAGGACAAGTTCAAGCCCAGCCCGAACAACACAGTGACAAAGTGAGACCTTATCTCAAAATCAAATATACAGATGGGCTGGAGATGTAACTCAGCGTGAAAGCCTTGGATTTCGTTCCCAGGGTCACATGCTCGCATAACACTCACACATACACACACACTCTCTCTGTCTTTCAACCCAGAAAATCTCTCCCAAAAAAGGTAGTAGTAGAAGAAACAGTTTTATTACTGAACAAGCATTAAACTAGAATGTATGCAATATCTTATGCCGTGCATGTGGGGATCAAGAGGTAGGTTGATAGGCTCCGAGGCCAAGCCGGCCTGGGCTCTATCTGGAGGAAGAGCTGACTTCTAGATTCACACGAAGCCAAGGTCCATCCCCACAGCAGTCAGCGCCTACTTTCCTATAGGAACTGAAGGACAGAGGCTGTATCTCCCTTGAGGGCATCTTTCAAAAAAAAATGGCTTCCTTCTCCTTGGGACTCACCCTGAGCCATGGCGGGGTGGGGGGTTGTCATTATCATCCTCATACCAAAAGACAACTACAAAAAAGAAAAAAAAAAGTGAACTAAAACCTCCAAACAAAACAAAACAAATTTTTCTTATATGTGCCTCTTTTTTATTGTAGTACTAGAGATTGAGCCTTTACACTTAGCTACAACCCTCACCCATTTTTATTTTTGATTTTGAGACAGAATCTTACTAAGTCACAGTGTTGCCCAGTTTGGGTTCAAACTGGCCATCCTCCTGTCTTAGCCTCCAGAGAGCTTTAATACATTGTGCAGAAGTCTTTAAATCTATGCAACTATTTCCTATTGTATTTTACAATTAGGTTAGCATCCATTTTGTTCTATTGAAAATCTACATATACACTTATATGCACTTCTGAATTTGTTTCAACATTTTATTGAGCTTCTTAGACTTGGAATTAATTAAAGTACATATGTGTTTCCAACATTTCTGATGCCCCCTATTTTTAGAAAGGTTACAGGAAGTTTTGTTGCTACTCAGGACCTAAGACATTAAAATTACTGAATATCATTGATCTGAGTGGTTCAACATCTGACTAATGTGAGCTCCATGGGGGGGAGGGGGAACAAAGGAAGGAAATTATCAATATTGGCCCCAAAATAAAAAAAAATTGTCATTTCTTCAAAGGTTAAATAAATATCAGCAGTTCCACATGGTTCCACCTAACACATTACAAGAAAGAGTTTTCAGAACTGAAAAGTCTGAGCCTCTGTATTGAAAATATCAAATGAATAAGAGTGAAAATAAAAGAACTGTCCAAAGGTCCAACACCATGAGATTGCAGGACACCAGCAATGAAGAAAAGACTCTGCAGGTGAGCAATGGAGTGGAGGGGGAGGAGGACCAGGGGCAGGAAGAATTTAAGAAGTTGAAGAAGCCTAATGCTGTCAGACATCTCAATGGCAAAAGTAAGATCCTTGAAAGCATCGAAGCAATGCCTTAAAAATTTAATCTAGATTCTTAGAGAATAAGCAACCATGTGCAAGAGTAGAATGAAGCCTGTTCATATGTGCAAGAACAAAATGAGACCAGTGCTCAGGTGTTCTTTCATAGAAAGTCTCTACAGGATGTGCTCTAGCAAAACAGAAAGGACACCTAGAAGACAGAAGACACTCAGCAGGGGCTCCTCTGTAACTGTTCCTACACTCCCCACGTGCACATTCACCCTTCCCTAATCCTTATGATTGTAAAGAACAAACACCTAGGTGACTAAGAGGTTAACTGCTAAATGATTTTCTTCCTTTAGTTCTATAGTAAAGAGTATTGGTGTGTCATCAACTAATGCAAAGCACACACATTTACTTTCAGAAAAATAATGTGTCTGTCTTGAAAGAAATGAATAAGCTGTCCATAAAAGGCCAAGTCCACTGCCATGTTTGAAGAAGAAGAAAAAGATGAGACAGGTATGCCCTGATAACAAGATCTCATGTAGCCTGTGACCCCACCATAGAGCATTTCTTCCCCATAAAAACTTTTTGTGCCCTATGCTGCCCCAAGATGAAGCCCTGAAGTGAAAAGGTAACTCTGTCCTCTTTAGGGCTGGCTTTCAGTAAGGCCCAATCCCTTGACAATACCCACATCCCTAATATTAGGATGTTGATTTCAGCAATGACGTTAGGTCCAAGAAAGAACAGGTCAAAGAGGGGAAATGCAAAGATAACAATAGGTCCTTGAAGAAGAGAACAGGGCAGGAGCGATGAAGGCAGAGGGGCTGGTCTGTTGCGAGAAGAAAAGGAGAACAAACCAATAGAACATTAGACATTTGGAAAAATTGGTGAAGCTACTGTTGGGCGAGAGCTACAGGCATATTTGCCAAAACTAGTATGGACACAAATAAGTCTAAGCAAGTAGCAGTAGGGCAGATGCCTAAGGAAGGGAAAGGAGAAGTGTAGCCTAGGAGAGAGAAGTAAGAATTCTTATTGTGCTACAACTATTTTGAGAGTTAGAAGGACAAGGGACAAGGAAAGAGTAACAGAAGAGAGCCTCAACCGTCTCAGAAGAAATTCATTTAAAAAGAAAAGTTCTGATCTGAAGAATAAGAGGGTAAGCATATTATTTATAAAGTTTGGAGCTGGGGGAATAGCTCAGCAGTTAAAGCACTTGCCTAGCAAGCTCATAGGCCTTGAGTTCAATTCCGCAGCACCACATATCTGGGTGTGGTGGTGCCTGTCTGTAATCCCAGCACTCCAGAGGCTGAGGCAGGAGGCCAGCCTGGGCTCCATAGTGAATTCAGGTTCAGCCAGAACTAAAAGAGTAGAAACCCTGTTAAAAAAAAAAAAAAAGGAAAATTGACAGTAAATCCATGAGGCGGGAAACAGCTGAAAATGAAAATGATCCTTGCCAGAGCGGAGGGGTTGGGGTAAGGCACAGTTAGTTGTATTTTGTTATGAACTTTGAGCACTTAAAAAAAAGTGTGTTACTCAGAAAAAAATTTTTTATTAAAATATAGAAATCCCCTATAGATGACATTTTCTCCCACTCCAGAAAAAAAAGCATGAAGCGTAACCTTTATGGGTTTCATAGGTCATGTAGGCATTTTAATTTTTGTTCTGATGTTTATCTGGAAACGAAACTATTTTGGTGTTGTCCGTGTGCCCTGTGACTCATACGTGGAGGTGTCGTGTATTTTTGCCCACAGAGATGTCTAGATCTCTTCTACTCACGTGAGAAATTCCTGGACTCGCTTCTCCTATTGCACTTCCCACCTCCTGGTTGATGTATGAGCTAAAGAGAAAGGCCCCTCTCCACCAGAATAGGCGTGGCACTGTAGTGACAGTGTTGGGAGAAAGAGGGCTCATTTGTTGAAAGCTACCATCGCCCTGGGCACAGGTACATGAGGAACAGAACACAGGAGGGTAATGTGGTTTCAAGCCACTTGTGGGCTCAGCCCTCATTCCTCTGGGGAAGGGAATTAGCATCCACCTAGGTGCCTCACACCACCCCCCCCCCCCCATGTTCTCAGAGATTGCTCCACAATCTGCCACTGGGCTAAGGGGCAAAAAGAGGTGCTCAATAGGCCAGAATCTGAAGCGAGTGCCACCTGCATGCTCTGCCCTGGGCTCAGGAAGTGGGGGTGGTATGCAGTAGATTGGAGTCCTAGGGAAGCCTCCTACCTCCAAAGGGAGCAATCTTTCATGTAGACTTCAAACTGTCATGCCAGTCACATGAGGTGGATGAGGACACATTGTTTCCCTAAGCCTGTGATATCCCTCATTCCGTCAATACTGCCTTGGAGTATTACCGTTAGGGAAGAGGAAGGTGACCATGCTGACTACCAGCTGCTATGGGGCATTGTTGTGGTGGCAGTCAGCGGTCTGCTTCATGGGGTTGGCAGTCTAAGGGCCCCCAGTAGATGTCAGGGACTGAATTTGTTGGAATGTGGCATAGACTGTCATGGATTTGGTGTAGGCTTGATGGATTGCTGCCTAGGGAAGATGAATTGTGACAAACAAGTAGGCAGGGTCCAAACAATAATATCACCAAGATAATGATCTCTGTGACTAAAGGACCAAGTGGGTTGTTATAGAAAAACCTGAAAGGGAAGTGACAAACAGACACTCAGAGAGCAAGGAGAACTCGGTTTATTACTTTGGTGGGCCCAGAGGAGTTAATTCTTCAAAGTCTGAGCCCAGAACAAGGGCAGGCTCCCGCTTATACGCAGTTTTCACTTCTTTGTCTCCTCTACATAGTAACAGATAGTTGTGATTGGCTACTTTAAAGTTGCTGGGCAGTGACACCTAACATTATAGTCTAAAGTTACAAGGAAGTGTCAGAGTGAGCATGTTTGCTTTGTTCTGTTACTGATAAGGCCATGCTGACGGCCTCTGTGGACAAGGCTGTGCTGCCTCCTCTCTTTGTTCTGGTATGAGGAGGCCCAGGCCCCTACCACAGGTGAGGAAAGCCAATTCCAAACTAGGGTCTCTCAAATTTGAGTCATTTGTGAGGAAATGGATGCACCTTAAGACCATGATGCTCAGCAAACTGAATCAGACCCAGAAAGTGAAATATCATATGGTTTCTCTAATATGAGAAAACCAAGCCATAAAAAATGTAAGAGATACAGAGGAAAGCAAGAAGATGGACTTTGTGGAGAGCGAAAAGGAAAGAAAGGGTGAGAGAATGGAAAGGTGAAAGGGAGATGATATGTAAATTTTAAAAATAAATAAATGAAGAATAAAAAAAATAGAGTCTCAAAGTCCAACAAAACATTAAGTTGTTAGTGCAAATCCAGGAAAGCAGAAGAGAAATATCAGTGTTATTAGGAATATATACACAACATTTTGTCTCAATGATAGCACAGGATTTTCCTTGGATGACGATTTGGCTGTCTAAGACTATTCTATTTTGGAGAATGGCTTGTCTTGTTATTTTAACTTTAGTTTAAAAGGGAGATTCCAGTGCTGTGGGTACAATTCAGCTGCTAAAATGCTTCCCTGGTAAGTGCAAGGCCCTTGTTTCAATTCCCCAGCACCACAAAAGCTGGGTTTGGTGGACACACACCTGTATCCTAGTACTGGGAGGCTGAGGCAAAAAGATTGCCATGAGTTTGAGGCCAGCTTGGGCTACATAGTGAGCTCAAGACCAGCCTGGATTACAGAGTGAAACTCTTGCCTCAAAAAAGACAGCCAGCCAGCCAGCCAGAGAGAGAGAGAGAGAGAGAGAGAGAGAGAGAGAGGCACTCAGAGGAAAGAAAGAAAGAAGAAAGAAAGAAAGAAAGAAAGAAAGAAAGAAAGAAAAGAAGCCCTCAAATTAAACTTGGCCAAAATAAGGTATGAAATAGAATATCTCTTTTGGTTATACTTACCTGAAGTGGTTGATGATGGTGGTTTTTGACCAGTAGTGTCAGATCTTGAGTTTGGAGTGTAATGATTCATGGGAGACTAAGTCTTACTCAAGCGACTTTATTAACAGACAACACAAGCTGCTGGACTGTGCTAAAAAAGAAACACAGTACAATGTCTGGGGTAAGGGAATCTTTTCTGCTCTAAGGAAAGTGGCCTTAAAGAGTGTTGCAGTTTGGATCTGAAGTGTCCCTCAAAAGCTTCATGTTCCTATGGATACTGTATACTGTTGGGAGGTGGGCCTGGCTAGAAGGGGTGGGTATTGGCCTGCCCTTCCTCCCAGACTTGGCTTTGCCTTGCCATGCTGTGAGGATCTCTGTCTCCAAAGCACCGGCTCTGGCTTTGGTTCTAGCTGCAGCCTCACCATGGGATTCCATCATTTTCCAGCTGCCTACCTGTGAATGGACTGTGACTTTCTGAAACTGTAGCTAAAATAATCTTTTCTCCCTAAAGTTGTAGGTGTCGGGTATTGAGTCACCACAATGAGAAAGTAACTAAGACAGAAATTGGTACAAGACAAGTGGGTCATTGCTATGAATTTATCTGACCTGGTGGTTTGGAAGCCTTTGGAACTAGTTTGCAGGAGGAGTTTGGGAAGGTTCGAGGATGCTGGCTGGAGAAATCTTGGAGTGCTTTGAGCCAAGACTGATGGTTGTTTGGGAGATCCTGGTCAGAGCTCAGAAGAACAGAATCCTGATAGAATTATGGACTGGAAAGAGAGGCTTAAGAAGTTTCAGATGGGAAGGGGGACAGTATTGACAAGTGGTCTAAAATCCATGCACACTATGCTGTGGCAAAAAGTTTGTTGCCATTTGCCCTTTTCCAGAGACTTTGCTTGAAACAGATTAAGGGCAGTGGACTACTTAATCAGGTGGAGGAAATCTCAATGCAGCTCAGCTTCCTGGCTATCACTGACGGCTGTTTTTGGTTTTTAACCAAATCTGTCGTGAAAGTAAGGATAAAACTACAGAAAAATCATATCAAAAGTGTGCAATGCCATACCGAAATGGCCTGCAGTAGAGGGGTCAAAGAGTGCAGGGAAGTTAAAGAGAATAGCATTAAAAAGAAGCCAAGTACTTACACTTAGGGTTATAACAAAGTCGAATGTCAACACGACCCCATTCTTCACCAATTCAAGGATGGAGAGGCAAAAGATTTTGCTCTGAGATGTGTACCCCCGGGCCAAAAGAAAAGAACCCAGAATTCAACCTGTCTAAGAACTCAGAGACTTCTACAGCATTTGTCCAAGAGGGCCAGGCTACTGCTAGAGCCAGTGGCAGACCTTGGCAATGTCCACGTGGTCCTGGCTTACAGGCTTACAGCGTGCAAGAGTTGTAGGTTCATGGAGGCTTCCCCCAGATTTCCGAGCAAGGCCTTGGAGGCCAGGCAGGGTGCCCCTGGGAGGGCAGTGCGTGAAGTTGTAAGGGGGAAGCCAAAGGTGCAGTGGAGACCCCGGGAACTTGGAGAAGCCAGGAGCATGGATCATCAGCTGAGGAAAGCTGTAGGTTGTGAGCAGATAAGATGGAGGTTGTAGCCTGCTGTGATGTTGTAGAGGTGGGGCCACTCAAGCCCTGTGGAGTCCACATCTTGCCACAGCCGCAGCTTATCTTGCCATAGTTTACCCCAGGTGTTGGACACAGGACTACAGGATTTAACCCTGACCCTTGTGGGTTTAAGCATTGCTTTGGTCCTGTTGCCTTTTATCCTCCTATTCCTCCCTTTTGGAACGGGAATGCTTACCCTGTGCCACTGCATGCTGGAAGTGCTTAACTCTTTGGTTTTCACAGGAGCTCACAGCTGAGCTTTTGCCTTGTGTCTCAGAGGAGACTTTGGACTTTTTGTTTTTTTTCCCAACATTTTTATTAATACACACACACACACACACACACACACACACACACACACACACACGTGTCTATATATATGCAATACATAATGCTTACAATGAACTTCGGTATTTTGTGTATATATGTATCACCTCAATATTATGATCTCTTCCCCTCCTCATTTTTGGCCCTCCCATACACTCCTACTATCCTAACTCCTACTATCACACTCACACTCATTTGTTTCTATAGAACGCCTGTGTTCTGAGTTTCCTAAATCTGAGAAATATGCCATATTTAATGTATTTAATCTTCTAAGTCTGACTCACTTCGCCACTCAAATCACCACTCTTCAGCTCAGCTTCCCACCCCTAGAATGGGCTGCGGTGGCCATAGCTTGATGCCTCTTCTCTGGGTCCAGCAGAGCCCTTTATTGGGGTGATTTGCCAAAAGTTCTTTTCTTTTTGTATCTTACTGTATCTTTGTTAACATGGCTTCTCCCACCAGTCCACATGAGAAGAGAACAGTAACTGTGAAATTCATAAGGTTATAAATGTGAGAAAGAAATGTGAGAAGTTCAATTCTATATTTCCTAGCTGAGTATTGAAAGGTAAATGTTTGTACATTCAAAAGACGTTCAGGTTGTCATTGCATCAGTTTTCTTAGGATAAGCTTACATCAAAGACCAAATACGTGAATTACTACAATAGATGAGCTTAAGACTGTATCAAATTGCTACATTAAATGAACTTAAATCTATATCACATAAGTATACTTAACATAACAGATATGATGGCATAGTTATTTCAGAATTTTTAAACTTTCCTAACTTACTTACACTTCACTCATTACTAACATTTTGCTGGATTTGGTTTATAATTTTGTCTACTTATCCATCCATATATTCGTGCATACACATTTTTAAAGATTTTTTTTACCAACTCCTCATGTTGCATGTAGTTATTCTGTTTTGCAAACTACTATACTATTACTACTAATAATGATGTGGGGAGACTTCACGGATTTTATAAAACAGCTGGCACTGTTTTAGAAGTATATTAATTAAATGATTTAAATACCAATCGATTTTTGTTACACTTTCTCTTTAGATGTTTCCTTTCCTCCATTTTTTTTGGTGATGCTTATCTCTCTGCCTCCCTCAGAGACGATAAACTTACACTCGACATCAAATAAGTGAATTGCTACATTACACAAGCTTAAGACTATATCAATTTGTTACATTAAATGAACTTAAATCTGTATCACGTAAGTATACTACAGTTAAAGCTATAGAGAGATATGCTTAGTTATTTCAGATTTTTAAAACTTTCATAAATTATTTACTCACATTTCACTAATTATTAACATTTTGCCAGATTTGGTTTACTCTTTTACCTACCTATCCATCCCTAACTCCATGCATACATATTCTTAAAGATTTTATACAATTGCCCATGTTGAATATGATTATTATGCTTTGTAAACTTATATACTACTGAAAACAATAATTTGGGGGAAGATTCACGTATTTTATGAGACAACTGGTACTGTTTTAGAAGAATATCAATCAAATGATTCAAATACCAATCTATTTTTCTTCTTGTCACACTTCCTCTTTAAGTGTTTCTTTTCCTCCAGGATTCTTCAGTGTTTCTTGCCTCTCTGCTTCTCTCAAAGATGCCTCCGAGTATTTTCTTCAATGCTGGGCTAGATGCTACAAATTTCTTAAGAGAAAAATTTTTCTGCTGCTTCAATTTTCGGGGGTAATTTTGCTGGATACAACAACCTGGGTTGACACTTGCTGTCTTTTAAAGCTTGAAGGATCTTGCTCCAGGCTCTCCTAGCCTTTAAAGTTTGCATTGAGAAATCAGTAATTTGAATGGGTTCACCTTGGTAGAATAATGTCTGTTTTCTTTTCGTTTATTTGCTTTTTGACTTCCTTGCCTATGAGTTCCACTATTTCAGGGCCCCTGACATTAGTATCTGGGGTCTCAGTCATCTCTGTGGGTGCCCTGTTGCCCTGCCTTCTTCCAATGTTTCTGGTATTGAAGGGCTTCACTTTAGAGGCTTAGCTGAGAGGTTTCTTTGAACGGCTATGACAGTGTGTGGTGGGGAGCCACAATTCCTCTTAGTTCTGTGCTGGGAGTAGGCAGTGAGGGGGGACCTGAGAGTCCGATGACCTCTGAGGTGTCTTCTTTACCCCTGGTCCCCTCAGCAAAGCTCTCCCGCCTGTCCTGGCTTCCCTCCCCCTAGGGCTCTCCACCCTTGAAGGTGTGCCCACTACCCTGAGCCGTTCAGGAGATCATCAGCCCTTTCCCCCTCTTTTCTCCTCTCTCTGCCTGTTGTGCCAGTTTCTTCCTAGGCACTGTTTAAGGGTGACCCCAAAAGCCCTGATGTGCTCTTCTGAGCTTTCTTTTACTCTAATGGGTTCAGTCTTGGGCTTTTTTGTTTTGTTTTGTTTTGTTTTTTAATTCTTTTTTAGATGACTCCTGCTTACATCACTGCCTGTTGTGGCTGCCAGTGCTGCTTTTTGTCGGGGCTCCGGGGGGCTTTTTCTAGGGGGAGCACATATTGCGTTTGTAGTCTATACTACCCGTGGTTTCATTTTTCAGAGGCTGGGGCCACCAGCTGCCGACAATTCCCACTTCTCCTGGATTCACACTTAGACTGAGGTTCTGGATCCGGACTTTCCTCCGACTGTGATCTGCGGATGCCAGCAGCTCAGGGCCACACGGTGTCGGCTGCTATTTTCCTCCATTTCCTATATGTCCTCAGGATTTCCGACCTTCCCGTGCCTTCCTGTCAGTTGTTGGGGTGCCCCTTCCTCTCCCGCTCTGTCAGATGTCGCGGGCTCCACATGTGCTTTCCTCAGTCCACAAATGCCTGCTGCTCCTAGACATTTGGAGCCAGCATGGGAAGGGTTCCTGTTTTTTTTTTTTCTCTTAACTTTTGATGATCCTTCGGAATTTCTAATCTTCTCATAGCCTCCTTTCAGTTGTTGGGGTGCTTCTGTCTGTCCTAGCAATATTGAACATGCATTTTATGACTAAATTCTTGACTTTTTAAGTGGGTCAGTGAGGAGACATTGTGCAGCTCTGTTACTAGGCTGCCATCTTGACCCACTAAGGACTGTCTGGTCCATTTCACTGAACATTATTGACTCAAGGTGACCCCATTTTCTTCCAAGTGCTTCATATCTGTCTTTCTTTATGGCTCTATAATATTGCACTGTGTGTAAGTTCTACATTTTCCTTATCTATTCATGTGTTCATGGGCATGTAGAGTGTTTCCAGGTTCTACCTATTTTGTGCTGATATAAACGTGCGTATGCATGTTTCTTTATGATTAGATGGGTTTAATTCTTTTAGGAAAATGCCCAGTAGAACTCTAACTGGATCAAACAAGATTTCCATTCTTAGCTTTCTAAGGAATCTGCACACTGTTCTCCATAATGGTTGCACCAGATTGCAATCCCACCAGCGTGTAGAAGTGTTTCTTTTCCCTACAGCCTCGCCAATAGTCGTTGTTTTTGAGTTGTTAATGTAAGCCAATCTCACTGGAGTGAGAGAGAATCTCTGTGTTAACTTGATTTGCCAAAGATGGTGAACCTTTGTTCACGTGCTTCTCTTCTGATAAATTTCTTTTCATTTAATTTGCCCATTTCTTAATGGGGTCATTTATTTTAGTTTTTTTTTTAAGTTCTTTGTATGCTTCAAATACTAATCCTCTGGCTGAAGCATCACTGTCAAAAATTTTCTTCCACTCTGTGGGTTGTCTCTTCACCCTGTTGATTGTTTCTGCTGGTGTGCAGAAGCTATTTACTTTGATGTGGTCCCGTTTGTTGGTTCTCTCTGTTACTTCTTGTGTAGCTGCCATTCTGTTTGTGAAACCCTTTCTTCTCTCTGTGCCTTCTAGGGTTTTATGTATTTTGTCTTCCGGCAGATTTAGTGTTTCCATTTTTTTCCCATTTTGCTGATATGTATATGTGCAAAATTTAAGGTTTACAATGGAGTTGAGAATTTTGTGCACATACTTACCCTGTCAAGGACACAAGGGTTCTCCCGCTCTCTTTCTGTCCCTCCCCC
>PVKB01003952.1:110322-167985 GCA_004027205.1 Ctenodactylus gundi | reverse complement strand
ACCAAAATGAAGCCGAGTTCTTACCAATACTATGGGCAGAACTCCCTTAGCTGGTTCCTGTACCTCACTGGATTCCACTGCTCTCCTGGGGCATTTATCCCAGCCTACTGAGGGGGCTAATCCCCTAGAGCTCAACTGGTCTGCTGGCACCAGAGGTCACTTTTCTGTCCTGAAGTCTGTATCTCAGTGAAAAAAGGTGGTGAAAAAGTCTCCGGATCCCAGACAAGTCCCCAGAAATGTTGTAGGATACTTGGATAGACACAGAATGCTCCTAAACAGGAAGTGGCTTTATTAGTACTAACACCGGCTCAGCAGATTAATATTCTGTATTTGAGCCAAGAACAAAGTCTCCCTCTTACATAGACTGCTATGGCTCAGATTGGGGTGTCCCCCAAAAGCCTCATGTGTTTGTAGTGGGACACCTGTGGAAGTGTGTATTTTGGGGAGGTAGGGTCTTGCTGGAAAGCACAGATGCTTGGAGGCTTAACCTAGGATTGTGTCAACTTGTTGAGGTAGTGGGGTACCTAAAGCAGCTATGGCCTTATAGGCCAGAAAGTGAGGGGCACCCAACATGGGTGTGGGAGCCAATTGGTAGCCTGAACTAAGTAAAGGATACAGCTTCTTCCTGGGAAATCTCTAGCCCTGCCCAGGCCTCCAGACATCCACTTGGCCTTCTGCCATGTGCTTCCACCACTACCACCTGGCATAAATGGATTATGGAAAACCTTCTGAAACTTAGAGTTGCAAATGTCAGGTATTCTATCACAAAAATGAGAAAGTAACTCAGACGTGTACTTTCAACCCTTTGCTTCCCCCATCTGCTAACGTAATCATAACCGACCACTTCAAAGTTGCCAGGCTGTGACACTAGCGGTGACAAGAGTGGTGCTAGGGCTTGCACATGTGTGTCTAAAGCCACATTGTCTTTTCTCCTTTGTTTTGGTAGGGGCATGCTCAGGCCTTTACCACAGTAGTGCCAGCCATGGTGCAGCACTTCACCTAGATTTCCTCTCTGGTCCTTCTATCAACCCCATTTCAACAAAGAAAACCAGAATCAGAAAAGTGGGGGGACTGTCCAATTTCACCCTCCTAAGGATCAGGAATAGGACTGTCAACCAAAGTCAGTCATGACCGATTTTCCCTCCACAGCACACTGCTGCCCGAGGCCTTCTGCAAGGGAAGGAAGCATTGTCCCACATGCCTCCAACTGTGCTGGCAAGGAGAACCACCGTCTGTGATCACAGACTGTGAGTACCTGAAGATGTGAGTGGCTACTTCTCAGGCAATGCCTACAAGCCATTCCCCCCGCTGGGGGAACGGCACAACGGTTAAAGCACTTGCCTAGCAAGTACAAGGTCCCGGGCTCAATTCCCCAGCACCACATAAAGCTGGCCGTGGTGGCACACAACTTTAATCCTAGCACTTGGGAGGCTGAGGGAGGATTGTCTGGGCTACACAGTGAGTTGAGCTCCCAGCCTGGGGTACAGAGCAAGACCATCTCAAAAACAAGAAAAAAAAAAAATTGGCAAGTGGAGAGAAATTGGCCTGTATCCTCTGACCACACTGTATAAAGAAGCTAGAGAGAAGACCAAAGCAGAGGCTTCACTTGGCCCAGAGGTGCAGGCCTATAATCCCAGCACTCTGGGAGGGTAAGGCAGAAGGATCCTAAATTCAAGCCGAACCTGAGCAACTTAGAAACTCAGTGAGACTGTTGAACATTAAAAATAAAAATGTGCTAAGAATGCGGGAATGTAGCTCAGTGCGACGTCCTGCCCTCAGTGCCCAGGAGGGAAAAAAAAAAAAAAAAACAGATTTGTTGGGAGCTGCATGAGGTTAACACCAAGATTCAAAGTCTGCAACTAGGGAGTAACTGCCTTTCAAGTTCTGTGAAGAATGTCACTGGAAATCTCATAGTGACGGCTACTTTGAACTTTCTGAGTTACCATATATTGGTTACATGTCCTGTTTCTGGTACCTATTTTTTATTAGGCAAGGTCAGGTTTTCCAGGAAGTTCTTGATACTGTTATGCCATGACATCTCGACATTGAGGAATTAAGTCTTCCAAATGTAGCTTTGTTTTCAACATCCTTTCAGAAATGGTAAGCAGGCTGTTTATATACTAAGCTTGTTATCTCTTCAGCTAGTACAGTACTAATCTGCACCCTCAGTAGTGTTGTCACTATTTCAGCACCAGATGATGCACCAAGCCCAAGTTTTGTCTCAAATGTGCACTTGGTAAGTCACTCAAGGTGAAAACTGCCTAGAAAGGGTAATACATCTAAGTCTCTGCCTGAAACTGGGGCAGACCAAGACATGTCATGTAGTTACTGGCCTGTGGTCAGATACCAGGGGATCACAGCTCTGAAACCTACAGAAGGCTGATAACAGGTTCCTATGCCAACTTTGTAATTACCCTTTTTCTCCAAGATGCTCCTTCCATGTTTTGCTGTCTGGAGTTGGAAAGAATGGAATGGGCAATTCCTCTGCCACCAAGGCTGCAATGTTGGGTTTTACCTAGAAAACACAGCAGCAGGACAAAAGTCATGCTATTAGATGCCTATTGCTATGCATTATTGCTGCCCCAGACTACCGCAGCAAGCTGTGGGCGATACCACCCAGTACTGGGCAGACCCACAGACTCTGTCCAAGAATACTGTACTGGCGGAAGGGACCACCAAAGTTTGTCCAGCATTGTAGTTAGACCGCAAAAATTCCCGAAGTCTGATGTGTTCAGAGGTGAGGCTTTGGGAAGTCAAAGACCATGAGGGCATTGTAACTGTCAGTGAGGTGACTCACTGATGAACTCAACGACAAAAGTGCTTATATAGCGGAGCCTGCCTGAAGAGGTATGTCACTAGACACTGACTTAGAATACTGTCACCCTCCTGGACTCTTCCCTTGGTGCTATGCTTCCTAGCTGCCGAGGGTTGAGCAGCTTTCTTCTGCAGGGCCCTTCTTCAATACCATTTCTGCTAGGTCACTCCAATCTAATCTCCATAGAGACCCTCATATCTAAGGTGTGTACCACAGGCCTACACTGCAGCTGCTTAATTACACAGGCCCAAAACCCATCCCCCTTAAGCACAAGTCTCTGACTAGTGCCAAGTTCTATCCACAGACTCCACCCATAAACAAGTAACATGGGGATAGGCACCCTCTGGTTCTGCAGTCCTTCAGGGCTGGCCTTGAGTTCCTGTCTCATGCTCTACTAGGTAGTCTTTCATGGCACTGCCCAAGACTCGGGTAGTCCTTTGGCTATCTGAGCAGTACTGACTCCAAGGGCTGTCTGTAGGCAGAGGCCTATGGACAGAGGCAGTGGCACTCTGCCTAGTACTGAGTTTCATGCCCAATGTGTAAATTTAATTCTCTACTGCCCAATCTCTCTCCAAGCCACACTGCCTAAATTTGCAGAACACGTGGACAATTTAATGACAAAAGCAGCCACTAATCTTACTTTATTTCATGGTGGTAGTGTGGTGTTGAAATTGCTTACTACAGAAGCCAATTACCAGAGCCTCTTATTCAGCTGCCATGTCTTTAAGTGCAGAAATTTCCAAATTTGTCTGCACACCTGTCTTGATTTAAAGCATTACTAGGAGGGTGTCCCATGTAGGGCGGAGAAGGGTCCACGTTGTCAGACTGGTCCTTACTGGGTGCAGCATCTACAGTAAAGGTGTCTGATGACTGTCCTCCTACATTCCTCTCCACTGCATATGGCACTCAGTGTCCTGAGGTCAGTATCAGAAATCCATTCCTTTGCACTCTTAAACCTGAAGCTTCTTACAGTTGGCGCCTTCACTCTTCCCTCAAAGCTACGCCCTTAGGAACTTCCCTGATGCCAGGATCCTGCAAGGGAAGCATACTATACTCCAACACAGCTTTCTTCTGCAATTAACATTAACATCCACTTGTAGGTTCATTTTACTCAAATATAACATCAAATGCAAAAAAGGGCAACTGCTGGCATTGGCTCAACAACTCAACTGTCAGAACTCTAGGCTGCATTTACTGACCTACCTAAAAAACCCAGCGAAAGATGGCTGCCACACCTTTTAGCATATACAATCACGCTCAAAGCCGGCTAACAGCACAGTTCCTCTTGAAGGCCTTTCCCCACCATCATCCTTTATCGTCTTCCATTGCTCAGATATGATCACGTGTTTGCTCTTAAGTCAAGAGCAAGTGCTCATTTGCAGAGGTCCTAATGGCAAACTTCTGCAGAAGAAATCTCATGCCATATCCCGGGAGGAAAAAAAAAAAAATGTGAATCTGTCACGCCCAATCCACTTAGGTAGCACTATAGCCATCCCCACTCTGAGCACAATGACTTCATCCCCACCAGGCCGCCTGCAGTCTCACCCCTATCTTTCTGCTTCCTGGAAACACTCCTGTGGAGAATATTTCTTTGACAGCATCTTCCTCCAGTCCACAGCATGTAACATAACCCACTCTTCCAGCTTCCAAAATACCTGCCATTGTCATTGTGAATTTCTGCACTCAAAGCTAAGAATATGGCCTCTGCTCTCACAATGAGCTAAACCTCATGGCCTAATTTTCATGAAGGAACGAAGGAAACTACTTCATTAACATGTACAACATATGATCAGGACAATGATAGCACAAATACACACACTACACTGCTCATTAAATTTTACCAACTCCTCTAAGGTTTTTTTTGTTGTTGTTGTTGCTGTTGTTTTTAGACAGGGTCTCACTCTGTAGTCCAGGCTGCCCTTGAACTCATGGCGATCCTTAAGCCTTGGCCTCCCAGGGACTAGAGGCATGCACCACTACATTTGGCTTAACTCCTCTGAACGTTTAAAAAAATACTTTAATATTTTTAGTTCTGGCCAGGCGCCATGTGACACAAGCTGGCAATCCTTAGCCCAGTACTCTGGGAGGCCAAGGCAGGATGATTTCAAGTTAAAGCCCAGCCTGGGCAACTTAGTGAGAACATCTCAAAATCAAAAATAAAAATGGGCGGGGACTGTAGCTCAGTGTGAAGATCCTGGGTACAACTCCAGTATCACAAAAAAAAGTTCTGTACTGGGTCCTGTATTAAAGGTAACACATGCTGTAAGTAGCGTCCAAGTAGAAGGAGCAATCTCTCCTCTACCCAGATTTCTTTACTCCTCTCCACATTAACTCCTCACATTACTAAGCCTTCCAAGTCCATTAGAATTTCTCAAACCCACAACTCTGAAGGGCTCTGCTCAAAAAGGCCACTTGTCAACGGCTGAACACAGCTTGCTGGATTTTATGTCAAAATTCTTTCCCATTATAATCCTCACTATTGCAGTTACTAATTTCATGTGGAACCTTGTTTTCAGCCTAGCAATCTTCCCTGCTAGAGTAACTTTTCAGCCTTTCTGCATTTCTGAGATTTTGCCATAGTACTGGGAATTGAACACAGAGCCTCACACAAGCGAGGCAAACACTCTGCCATTAAGCTACACCCCTCATTTTTGAGTGAATTCTTTAATTGGACATACTGGTTAAAATGTACTTTTCATCTTTTTCCTCATGTAGACATTTCTTGGGGAGAAAAACCATGATGGCCTATTTACAGTAGTCTTATGGTGACAAAGAGTTGACCTTGAGAACAGAAAACAGTTACTAGAGACAGCAAACAACAAAGGGTTTTTGGTCAGAAAACTTCTAAACCAGCACTATGTTACTCCCATATTTAAAACACCTATCCCACTTCTAACACTAATCGAGTGCAGTTATTCTACTTCCACAATTTTACACAGGAGGAAATTATTTTAGATCAAATTACAATGGTAAGTAGTTTCAAGCAATTAAGATTTCAGAATTCTAAGAAGCTGGAATGCTACAGATGATCCATCAGGTCATTCAGGCAGTAAACACTACTGAAGGCAAGTAAGTCCAACCCCAGAAGAGATCCTCAGTTCCTCGTAACGGCAAAACATTAAGGAGAAAACATAAAATGGGGGAAATATACCACCTGAAAAATTACAAGGCGGGGGGAAAGGGAAGACCCAAACATTAGAAAGACAGTCTAAACTACAAACTACACTGATTTAAACACACACTATGGCAGCTGAGGAGTGGCTCAGTACCCAGGTTCCCAGCACCAGATAAGCCAGACGTGGTGGTACACACCTGTAATCCCAGCACTCAGGAGGCTGATACAGGAGGATTGTTTAGAGTCCAAGGCCAGCCTGGGCTCCACTGTGAGTTCAGGACCAGCCCGGACGAGAAAGCAAGACCTTATCTCAAAAAAAAAAAAAAAAAAAAAGCACTATGGGGATAATTTGCAATGCTATCTGAAAGTGATCCCTAACCTTACTAAAGCACTGTTTTCTTCCCTTCCTTTGTTCACTGTGTATTAAACTGATACAGCTTTAGTACTCTACTGAGAATTTAAAAAAAAAATGTTTAAATAACTATGGTGTATAAAATGGCTCAGAAGTCATAATCACCTTCCTCAATTTACAAAGGAAATGCACCATACCACGTTTGGCAAATGCTAGAAATGACTCGGAAAATGGGACAATGAGAACAGTTTCTGCGAAACAGACTTCATGAGCAGAATCAGAGAACAAGAATTACTCAAGGAATGTAAGCAGGCTAACACAACAGATGTAACTGTGCTAATAGTGGTATTACTTGAACGAGCTTTATTAATAGGTATGAGTGACAATCAGAAAATTCTGCTTAAGAAAAAAAACAAAATTAAGTACTTTAATATATTTTTTAAAAATCTAAACAGTAATTCTACAAGGATGCATAAGAGGAACAATAACCTTAAAAGCACAAGTTATAAAGTACAAAACATTTTATTGAAAAGCTATGTAAGTTTAACAAGTTACAGTAACTTCATTATCCTGACATTTTCATTCAAGGATTAGAAGAGACTTATGTACATTAAACACTCTCAATTGTAAGGTTCCTATCACATTGCAGAGTTAAATGCAACTATCAATTTCTACACCTTGTAATATCACTTATTTAAATCCAGAAGACAAACCTAAAATTTACAAAAGATAAATATAATGAAAAATAATGTAAAAACTTACAGACACAATAGCTGAATCTCCACAACAAACAAAGCCCACCCAAAACAAAAATAAAAGCCCCTGCTTTTCCAAAGCCTCCCTGTGACCCGTAATTAAACATATATTTAAGTAGGTATATACGCCAGGAGTCTCAAATTTCATTAGTTGACTGTCAGTAACTGATGTTGGCACCATACTGCTGATCATAAATCACTAATTCACACATTGCAGTCTTTGGTATTCCTGAAGTGTTTTGGTTTATAAGAAAACCTGCAGAAAGAACTGCTTACACCCAAGCAAGTCAGCAAGGAAACAAGGTACCGTGGAACAATAAGGCCCTAAGAAAGGCAGCAGGTCGTATAGTTACCTCCTTGTGGGCAAAATCCCTGCCCTAAAACTATGCAACCTACTACCTCTTCCTAGGAACCCATTTTATGTTTGCTGGTCTTCTATATGGCAGATACACTGCAAAATAACCTGTTAAGTCAGGTCTTATTCTTGGAGTTTTGTTTCAAATTCAATCAATTAGAATTCTTTCACTGATGCTTTCAAAAATTTACTGGCCACATGATCTACAGAATACTTAAAACCCAATCTCTAGCTATAAAGGAACAAGAAAGTAATTACATCATATCAGAAGATGCAAATAAGTAGTCTTAATAGCCCATCAAATACCATTGGAGCTAGACTTTTTCTTTAAAAATTTAAATATCAAAATTCAAATATGAAACTTCATAAAATTTTTAGCCTCTTGTTAAAAGTGAAATATTAGCTAATACTGTATATATTAATAAACCCTACCTGCCACCTATCAAATGGAACAGATTTATTGCCTGTCCCAGTTAGGGACTAGGTATTTGAGTTATATAGCTAGCCAATCTCCGGCTCCTAAAGATAATTCAATTTTTTACCTCTAAATCACAGTAAACAAAGGAAATTGTGGTAACTGTTTTACCACCATTAAAAACAAACTTTAATGACTACGACAGTCTCCCTTTTGACCCACTCACTCTGCATGGCTAGTAAGGATGTGAAATTAGGCCCTTAGGTAATAAAGACAGAGTCATTTTTCTTCAGGTACATTTCCAGGTCGAGTAGGGGAGACAACCATGATAGAGATGTGAAAGAAAACTACAAAAATCCATGACTATTCCAAGATTAGGCCAAAGAGCATCTCAAACATTTCTACTCTTCTTGGGGACACCAAAAGAAATGTCAGTAGCCATTCCCCTCTTGGTTCACATGTCCAGTTAGAACAAGATCATTTCAAATAAGTTTCCATCTGTATGTCAAAGATAAAGTGAAAGATCTCAATTTGGTCCAGGATATAACACCAGGGACAGTTCTGTTTTCCACGAAGTTACTGTTGCCAAGGGGACTGCACTATGATTTTCTGAGATATTAAGGGGCTGGTCCTATCAGAATTTCCTGAAAGGTACTTACTTTTTCCAGAGATTTTTGCTTAACTTCAAATTTCTGAAAACACACGTGAAAATTAAAAATCAGAGCACAATTTCTACCGCATTCTACTTGGCAAGTAAATTAGCAAATGGTAACTATAATAAACGCAAAGATGAAAATTAATACAGCTGAGTTTTAGTATTACCTGATAAAATCAAAATAATGCAGCCAGTCTACTCCTCAGGGAAGGCAATAGATTGTATAGTTATCTCCTGAACAGGGTAAAATCACTACCCCACAACTATACAATCTACTACCTCACTCTGACAGAGCAATCTTTTCTTCTCGAATGGAAAGCACCATCTCTTTCAAACAAAAATTTCAGCATTAAAAATACAGAAATGAGATCATAAGCAAAAATTATCTCTACTCCCACCCAGTCAAAACTGCTAAAAATATTTTTAAACATCTAACATTATTTGCACACCATGCCTTTAAAAAGAGTTAATCTTAAACACTGTACAGCTACTGACTTTCTATCTGAGGAGGCCACTTAGATGTAGACTTTTCTGTCACCTTAGGAAAGACAGTAGATTGTATAGTTATCTCCCAGTGGTGGGTGTGACCCTAAAACTATACAACCTACTACCTCATCCCACAGTGAAGAGAACATCCAGGATGAAGGTTAAAAGGGAATCACAACTGAGCACCAAAGGCAGATTTCTCCTCTGTAGTCCTGGCTTCCTGTGGAACGAGAGGAAAAAAAGTATTAGATCACTGTCATTACCTTATCTTGAGTATTAAGTTTAACTGAGCATTTTGCTACATGTAGCAATGTAGTAGAATGTCTGTGCTGTGCTTTCTTTTCATTTTTATTTTTTAATGCTAAATTGTCTGAATTCTCTCCTATTTATCCATCTTCTTACCACAATCTTATACTACATGTCAAACACCCCAACCCAGAAATTCTAAGCTGTCTGAATACCATCATTAAGTCACAAGTGGAAAACTTCACACTTGACCTCCTGTTATAGATAGTAGCCAAAACACAGCTATAACACTAAAACACTGCATTAAGATTATCTTCAAGTACGTATGTTCATTAAGAGGTGTATGAAATATAAATCAATTTCATTTTTACATTCAGGTCCCATCTCCAAAATACATATAGGCCAAAATCCTAGAAAACTTGTGGTCCCAAACATGTCAGAAAAAGCATATTCAACCTTATCAATTTTTTGTTTTCTTAGTGAAAACTACAGGCATGTAATCTCAGCACTCTGGGAGACTGAAAGGGTTGGGGATGTAGCTCAGTATGAAGGCCCCAGGTTCAACCCTTAGTATCAAAAAGAATTAAGTTACTATCCTTCCTTGAGAAACAAGTATAATGACAAAGGAACTAAGAGCCTCTAATAAACTCGAATGACTTCGGAACGCCGAGGCCCTACTTATCATACAGTACATGACTAAATGCACTAACGTGCAAAAGATGACAAAGATACCAAAAGAAACTAATTTTCAAGGGAATTTTACTCATTCAGCCCACAAATAGTAAGTGGTCTTACTAGGAAAAAAAAAAACAAGGGGGGGGGGGCACTGAACAATTGATGGATAACCTGGATGTATATCGGGATCAAGATTCTTCCTTCAATCTAGAAAGGTGCTATGGGGATAAGGATCAGTCAGAATCCAAGATATTTAACAAACTGGTACGATACTATGTAAGTACTATGACAAGCGCTCTGTTTTACAATCAAAATCTTAACACCTCAATCTAAACCATAGTCCTTCTAAGTCTTCAATTTACAAACTTTGTACTGAAAAGACAGCTACTAATACAAGCATTAAATATTAAAGAACAAAATTTGATAGTTACCAAAACATTTTTATTTTAAATATATGTGCAGGCTGAAGGAATGTCTCAGTGGTTAAAGTACTTGCTAGGTCAAGTGCCAAAAATCCGAGTTCGATTCCCCAGCACCACATAAGCCAGGTGTGGTGCCATATGCTTGTAATCCCAGCACTCAGGAGGCTGAGAAAGAAGGATTGCTTTGAGTCCAAGGCCAGCCTGAGCTTCATCGTGAGTTCAGGACCAGCCTGGGATACTGTTATGTTCAGATCGCAGAGACCTCACAGATCACCAGGAGGCTGAGACACAACACGTACGTAAAAGCAAAAAGCCTTTATTTGAGCTTAAGCTCAGATTCTCAGACTGTGTTACGCAGTGAATCCATGCCGAGAGGCCAGAACAATAGCCAGGCTGGGCTTTTATGGCACAAGGGAAGGGATGGTTACAGTGAGCATGTCATAGACACAGCATCATTATACAAATACCCACCAGTTATAAGGCACCCATGGTAACAGCACTGACTATTCAAAATTCATGGAGTGTTCTTAGCATCTGGCGGGACCCAATCGTGATCTCTGAGAGTCTTTTGAAAATGACCAATTGTGAGGTGAGCCTGAAGGTCTCACACGGGGCCTAGGCAAGCGGTGAATGATTGGCTGGTGAGTACCAAGTAACTCTCTATAGTCCCCAGGACTTGGCTCAGATTGCAGGAATGTTAGATTGGTTTTTAACCTTTTCTGATTGGCTGGTCTGAGAGTGGCTTCAGCCTTAAGCAATGAGTGAGTTTTCTTATAACTGTCTAATTATTCCAGGAAACCAAAACTTAGGCCTATTAACCTTCTAGAGGGGCTGAAGCCTGTCATGGAGTTTGTTTAACCTGGGTCTTTCATTCCCCCCACTTGACTGCCTCAAGTCAAGGGGTCTAGGAGCCGATACTGGGTCCTAAGGACCACTAACTGGACCGAGTTTGCACTTCTTAAAATAAAAGTAATTAGCTTAATAACGCAGGGGCCAATGGTCAGGAGTAACAGCAGAAGTATTAGGGGGCCTGGCAAAGCTGTAACGGAGAGTGGTGAGCCAAGGGAACCAGTTACAGATGTTTTCATACCAATTCTGATTTTGTCTCATTTTAGCCCTTGTTTATAAATTGCTGTGTACAACTGGTACAATTCCAGAGCTGTTGGCATAAAAACAACATTGTTCCCCCAAAGCCTGACATGGTCCTCCTTGGTGTAAAGTCTAGTACTAAGTCTAGTATGCCTATTCTGTAACACCACTTCAGCCTGAGAATCTAAGAAACCTTGTAAATGATGAATAGAGTTTTCTAGTTGGGCTAAATTGGAATAAATGACTTGACTCAAAGCATCAAACTGCTGGCTGCCTTGTACTAGAGCAGCTGTGCCCATCCCGACCCCTGATGCTATTCCTGTTCTGACTAGAAGAGTTAGGAGGATGACAGAGACCCCGAAGTCTTGTTTAGTTTGGGGGTTTTCTTGTCCTGGTTGGATCTCAAAGAATGAAGGTGTAGGTAGGTAACATACTTGTGGAAAGAGAGTGACTAGAACACATGGAGTGTTACCTAACATCTGAGGGTGGATGTAGGGAGTGAGGCCTAAAGTACATGTGAGCCATGTACTGTTTGAGGAGGACCCTGTGGCAGTCACAGTCTGATTCCTGTGGGAAGGTTATCAGAGTTCCCCCGTTTCCTAAGACAGAGAGACCTGATCCAGTCACTTCTTGTATGATTAGAACAGGAGTTTGTCCCCAGGTACAGAGGTCAGCTGTCCTGACATTGCCTACCCAATGTAGAAAGGGGTGTGGGGATCAAGAAAGAGCCAGTAATCTTTTTTGTGAGATCTGTGGATTTTAAGAGGTCATTAAGTACGGTTTAGAACAGAGTAGATGACTGGCTTTGGCCTAGGAGGTGAGCTGGATCTGCAAGCCACCTAGGGGTGAATCAGTAGCACTAAGGTTCGAGGAGGCTCGGGTGTGGGCAGTAGTACTCGAGGCAAATTTAGGCTTTAAGTTTTAACTGGTGGGGTCACCAGTCTCACTGCCACTGGAGGCTTGTAAGTTAGAACTGGTGGGGCCACAGGTCCAACTGCCACTGAAGGAGGTAGTGGTTGTTTTTGAATGGAGAATGGAAAGCCTATGTTGTTGCTGTGGAGTCAGAGACAAATGCCCCATATCTTTGGCACCAACCAATTTTCTTTTTTTTCCCTTAGGAGTGAGTTGAATAGATTGGGTTTCTTTCGGTCGGGCAAGTTTGGTTATTAGTCCGAATAATTAGATCATTATTTTGTTCTTTGACCCATGG
The DNA here is from genome assembly GCA_004027205.1 of Ctenodactylus gundi. Lineage (NCBI taxonomy): Eukaryota > Metazoa > Chordata > Mammalia > Rodentia > Ctenodactylidae > Ctenodactylus > Ctenodactylus gundi. The sequence continues at coordinate 155,395 of PVKB01003952.1, read as the reverse complement.
AGCAATAATTTCACAACCCCAAGCGGTGCAAAAGTAATCTTCCGTGCTTCTGCAGGTGTCATAATTACCAGTCCTGGGGCACACATAGGTTTGTTGCCTTAATTTTTATGTTGGCAGTTGGCACAGGCTCTACACCCGAAGGTGTTGCAGTCTACACATTTACCCATGGATTAGCATTCCACAGGTACCAGCCAGGCTGTAGAGATCTAGAAGGAAGATAGGGAATGTAATAGATGTTGGTCCAGTTAACATCTGTTCTTGAACTACCTGTCCGAGGTCCCTGGATGTTATTAGGGGTCCCCACAAGATCCATTTGGCGGTGACAGGCTGGTGAGGATTAAGGGGTTAGGGGTTGGGACTAGAGTTAACATACAGTTAGCAGAACAGCAAAAATCAGAAGTGGCGCAGCTTGAGCGGGGTACTGTTCTCTTTGTCTAGTGTCTCCGGTTGACGCGTTCTCAAGAGCCTCTTCAGGGGCGTGTGGGTTAGCGGAGCGGTCACGGGTGTGGATTCAGGTGGAGAGCCTGTCAGCCTTGATGGCAGTTGGGGTATCCAGCAACACAACTTAAGAGTCCAAGTCCTTTTCAACGAGGCTTGAGGGTCTTGTGTCAATGTCAATGAATGAAGACCCAATTTCCTGGTTGATACTTGTGTGGAGTGGGAGGAGGTGCAGTCTCATATACAGCTCTTAGGCGAGGCCACACCTCTTCGTGAGTCTGAGCTAACATGTCAAGAGAATCAAACAACTGCTTATTATTAAACTCTGCAGGTAGTTCAGCCCTCAGATTAGGTACAATAGGAAGGATTCTGCCATACATTAGTTCATAGGGTGCCAGTCCTAGAGTATAGGGTTTATTACAAACACTACCTGGGCAGTTATCGCGTTTGGAGAAGGTTCCAGTCCATCCTGAAAAGGTATCTACAAAGACTAGAAGGTATTCAAAATCGTATTTTCCAGGTTTTACCTCAGTAAAATGAAGTTCCCAATGAACCCTGGATTGGAGCCTCTTAGACAAGTTCCTTATTCTTTAGGCTTATTGTCTCCATTGGTCAGCTGGCAAGTTAAGCCACTTTGCTGATATTTGTTCAACTTGAGACTTGATATTGAAAACTTTTAGGTGTGCTTTTCTGAACAAATCCTCTGTTTTTCTTGTCCCCAGATGAGCGGACCTATGGATGTGGAAAAGGAGATCTTTGGCCATTTGGCTGGGCAGAATTATTTTACAGTTTCCTGTTTTCCAGTAAGCCCCAATGTTTTGGGTCATTGGGAGCTTGTGAATTAACTCTAAATCTTCTGCGGAGTACATAGAGTGATCTGGTAGAGTGGGAGGCCCTGGATCAGGGTCTAGATTTTGGGCAGCCTCCTTGGCCACTGTCAGCTCTTTGATTTCTCCTGGCAATGGGGTTATCTGGTTTTTGATGTCCAGGAAAATGAATTAGCCAGTATGGAGGGCAAACATAATGTGGCCAATATGTCTATTATTTCCTATTTTAATAGTCTTTACTTTCACCATGAGTACACCTCTTTCTTGACAGCTCCATGTATGTGTGCTATAGCAAAAGTATATCTGCTACCTGTGTAGACAATTTTTTTCCCCCAGTTTTAAAGCTTCAGTCAAGGAGATAAATTCAACCCTCTGTGCTGAGGTCCCTTTTGGCAGTGCAGTTGCCCATATGGTCTCAATCTCAGTCACTACAGCCACCCCCACATACCTTTGTCCATCACAAATAAAACTGCTGCTATCAGTGAACCAGGTGACTTTGTTGTCTGGTGTTGGGGCCCTCAGAGCCCAAGAGCCTCAGCATTGCTGACCTCGGCCAAGTTCCTTTAAATCACGTGTTGTTTTGCTTGTTTACCGTTTGAACCATGTGAAATTTCAGGTGCTGCTTGTTCACTAACCGTTTGAAGTCACGTGTTGTTTTCCATTTGAAATTTGGATCAGGTGTGGAAACACATGACTGTTAACTAGTGGGAAGGCAAGGAGAGTATAAAAGGAAGGATGTAGACAATAAAGCGGCTTTTGCAGCATCCCTTGCAAGAGTCCAATATTCTTCAATCCTCACTCCCCCTCTTGCATTCTCGTTGACTGAGCGGGCTTGGTCAGTCAGGTCTTTCCAGATTCCATGGACCTGGCTTAAAATCCCAGCACAATAGAGCAAAGGAGCCTCAAGGTCCAAGTCCCGCAGCAGAGTGGCTGGGTTCAAAGCAGTACTCAGGAGAAACCAGAGTGCATGGGGGGTTGAGGAGCAGACTCTGACAGTGAATCATATGCACGCTGCTCATCCATCAATCTGGGGGCTGTTTGAGGACCCTTTCGATGGTGTGAGGGGTGGTGACATATAACTCCTGCCCTAGGGTTAGTTTGTCAGCATCCTTGACCAATAGAGCAGTGGCTGCAATGATTCGCAGGCATGGGGGGCAACCAGCAGCTACAGGTTCCAGTTTTGTAGACAGGTAGACCACAGGCTGGTTCCAAGGCCCTAGGGCCTGTGTCAAGACTCCCTCTACTATGCCTATTCTTTCATCAACATATAGATGAAAGAGCTTACGTTATCTGGCAGCTCAAGGACAGACATCTCTAGTAAGGCTCATTTAATCATATTAAATGCTGTTTCCTTAGTCTCATTACAGTCAAAAGGCTGGTTTTCTTTAGTGGCCTCATATAGGGGCTTTGCTTGTTCTGCAAAACCTAGGATCCAAAGTCAACAGAACCCTGCTGACCCTAGGAATTCCCACACCGCTCACCGTGAGGTAGGTGTAGGTATCTCAAGAATTATCACTTTTCTAGCTTTTGATAGCCATCTCTGCCCATCTTTGAGAATATAGCCAAGACAGGTCACTTCCCTCTAACAAATTTGGGCCTTCATCCCAGAAGCCCAACAGCCAAGGTCTTCCAAGGTTGTTAGCAAGTCCTTGGTTCCAGCTTGGCAGGCTGGAAAACTATCTGCTACTATCAAAATATCGACATGTTGTAAAAGGGTGATGAGCCGAGGATGTCTCAGGCAGTTCTCACTCAAGTCTTCATGAAGGGCCTCATCGAAGAGGATGGGTGAATTTTTGAAACCCTGGGGTAACCGAGTCCAGGTTAGCTGGCCGTTGAATCCTTTTTCATGATCTTATCATTCAAATGCAAAGATGGGTTGGCTGTGTACTGCCAATGGTAGGCTAATTTTTAGGTCAAGGACAGTATACGGGGGGGGGGGGGGGGGGGGGGGGACACACACACTCAGGAATGTATAAGGGTTGGGCACCATAGGGTGAATGTCTATGACCTGTCTGTTGACGTCTCTCAAACCCTGAACTGGCTGGTAATCATTTGATTGAGGCTTTTCCACAGGAAGCAAGAGGGTGTTCCAAGGTGACCAGCAGGGGATTAATATCCCTAAATCCATGAGGCGCCTGATGTGTGGGATGATGCCCATCCAAGCTTCCTGTGACAAGGGATACTGTCTCACCCAAACCGGAGTCATCCCAGGCTTTAGTTCTACCCATACCAGTGGCCTATGAGAAGCCAAACCCATTTCTCCTGTTTCAAGCAATGCTGTTGGGAATTTCTGCAGCCAACTAGCGACATCTACTGGTGGGCCAGGCGTGTCCTGATGTATTCTGTATTCATCCTCCAGTCTCATGGTCAGCATTTGGATGAGCTAACCCTCTCCTTTCATTATCTGTGGCCCCTCTGGGTCGAAATGAATTTGGGCTCCGATTTCAGTAAGCAAGTCTCTGCCCAACAGTGGGTATGGGCATTCTGGTATGACCATAAAGGAGTGGGATACCCAGCCCGAGCCAAGGTCTACTGTTCTTTGGGTAGTCCATGAATATTAATTTATACTGGTGGCCCCTTGTACCCAAGGTTTTTATTGGATAATCTGCCTCAAGTGTCAGTCAGGACCGAACGTTGTGCACCTGTGTCTACCAAGAAGTTAACAAGTGCCCCCTCCACTGCAAGGGTTACCCTGGGCTCAGTAAGAGTCCGAACCCCATCCCCTCTAGTCACTTAGTTCGTCCAGTTCTAGGACCCGAATGTTTTCAGAGTTGCATCCGGAGCCTCTCTCAGGAGGATTTTTTTCAGGCAATCTTTGATCCAGTGGCCCAATTCTCCACAGTAGGCACACTGGTCCCCTTCCAACTTCTAATTCCGGAGACTCGGCCATAGTGGTCAGCAAGATCTTGGCCAAGTTATGAGTTTGTTTTCTGTTGGCGGCTGCAGTAACATAGGCTCGCCACTCCTCTGGACTCTCTCGGTTATTGTAGACTCATTCTACAATGGCCAGGAGTTCTGCAAGCTCCTATCTGCTAATCTGTCTAGTTTCTGTATCTTTTGCCTAATATCTGATGCTGCCTGGTTTACAAAGGTAAGTATGATTGCAGATTTATTTTCTCATTTTTTCAGGATCCAAGGGTGTATTGTTTCTAATACATCTCCGTAACTCTCTCTAAAAAGGCAGAAGGCGGTTCATTTATTTCTTGTACATCACTAATCTTAGCCAAATTAGCCCCACTAGAATCTGGCGGTAGATGCAGAGCCTCTCCTTACCTTCTGCTGAATTAAAATTCCAACCAGGTCTAGTCAGCGGAAACCCCGCATCTATCAGGGCTTGCTTGGTGGTAGGGGGTCCCGTCAGTGCCCAGAACCAACTTCCGTGCTTCAGTCTGAATTTTTTCTCTTTCCTTTGCAGTGAGTAAGATCTGTAAAAGTTGTTTATAATCATCCCAAGTGGGCGTGTGAGTAAAAAGCACAGAATCTAACAAATCTATAAAGCCCCTTGGTTTCTCCAAAAACTTAAGGGTCTGCATCTTCCAGTTACAGACATCACTAGTGGTGAACGGCCAGCACTGGTAGGGCTGGTTCTTGTCTTCATCAGGAGGGGCCATCACTCTCAGGGGGAGAACTGTGGAATCAGCCAGCTGTTTGGGCTGACCCACTGAGCCCTCCTTCTGGTGTAAGAGGACTATCAGGAGGAGACGGCTGCCAGCTTTCTGCAGGCTCAGGTTGAGCTGGGGGCCCTTCCGGAGCCTCCCGCGTGGGGTTCCTTGTCATCAGAAGTTGGTAGGGTGGTAGAAACATGAGGTCCTCATCTGGGGCATTTTGAAGGACGAGATAAGGAGAGGGGTGGAAGGCTTAAGTTTGGGTCTGCCCCTGTCTGTAAGGGCCAGGATAGAATTTTCAAGACCGGTAGAACAGGTAGAATTTTGTGAATGAAGGGGCAGAAAGTTTTTAAGCCAAGCAGGAGGATCTTCGATCACATTCTGCTAGGTTACAATGTAAGGGACCGGGCTTTCCAAAGACCATGAATTTGACTCCGCGGATAGTGAGGGAGGGTGTCGAAGGTTCCGCTTTCCAGCCATCCAACTTCAAGAAGGCTGGCCACGTGTTACTGCAAAGGACAGAAAACTTTCCTTTCCTGACTTCAAGTCCTAGTCCTTTAGCTCTTTCCCTAAAGTCCTTGAGGTGATCTAAAATGAGGCACAAAGGGGGTAATCCGCATCTGTCCCATTTCATCAGTCACAAAGAGAAGACACAACACAAAAAGAACACGCAGAGACAACTGACAGTAATCCTCATGGCCAAAGGAGGCACAACCAAAAGTGAGACGACGGCCTCACACTGTGTCGCAGGAGCAACCAGCTACGCCTCTTCAGACTAGCCAGGGGGAGGCACCCCCCCACCAGCTACTAATACTAGTGGGTCCAAGATGTCTTTTGGATCCCACAGCCTGGGGTCCTCCAGCACGTCTGCCTACACCTTCCAAGGCTACTAATACTAAGTGGGCCCAATACCGATGCGAAATAAACAGGCAGAAAAACACTAGAGAAAGACACTTACCTGGTCGATTGTTGGCTCCACGTGTCAGGGATCCTAGAAGTCTTGGAGCTTCCCAGCCTACGCACCAAATGCTATGCCCAGATTGCAGAGACCCCAAAGACCACCAGGAGACCGAAGCACGTATATTAAACCAAAGAGCCTTTATTTGAGCATAAGCTCGGACTCTCGGACTGTACTAACGCAGCAGATCTGTGCTGAGAGCCCAGAACAATAGCCAGGCTGGGCTTTTATGGCACAAGGGAAGGGATGGTTACAGTGAGGATGACATAGACACAGCAACATCATACAAATACCCACAAGTTATACAGCACCCATGGTACCAGCACTGACCATTCAAAATTCATGTAATGTTCTTAGTATCTGGTGGGACCCAATCGTGACCTCTGAGAGTCTTTTGAAAATGACCAATTGTGAGGTGAGCCTAAAGGGCTCACACAGGGTATAGGCAAGCAGCAAATGATTGGCTGGTGAGTACAAAGTAACTCTATAGTCCCCAGAGCTTGGCTCAGACTGCAGGAACGTTAGATAGGTTTTTGACCTTTTCTGATTGGTGGGTCTGAGAGTGATCTGAGGGTGGCTTCAGCCTTGAGCAATGGGTGTTTTTTTCTTATAACTGTTCTTAATTATTCCAGGAAACCAAAACTTATGCCTATGAACCTTCTAGAGGGTCTGAAGCCTGTCATGGAGTGTTTAGTTTGGGTCTTTCAGCTACCAAACAAGACCATGTCTCAAAAAAAAAATGTGTGTGTGTGTGTGTGTGTGTGTGTACATATATATGTACATATATATATATATGCAAAATGATATACCTCAGTATAGTAAAACTGACTTTCAACAAGGATACCAACAATTCAACTAGTGAAGAAGTGTTACTAGCAAACAGTGCTAACCAACTGCCTATCTACACGCAAAAGAATTATCCCTATACTTCACAACACTATGCACAAGAATAACAAGACAACCAAAAACAAGACTTAGCAGATTTTTCAAAGTTAAGTATGGCTCACAAACAAGGAGCCAGTAGGACATGAAGAGGCTAAACACTATTTAGGGAAATGCAAAACAAAACCACAAGATACCAACCACTTCATATCCACTGGGATGGTAATCAAAAAGACAACAGTGTTGGCAAGGACTCTGAGAAACTGGAATCCTACAGATTGTTGGGGAGAAGTGAGAAATGATACACATGCTCTGCAAACAGTTCATCAAAAAGCTGAAATTACCATATGTGGTACAGGAAATGTGTAGCTGATCTTTGGTCTGTTTACAGTTGGGAGTTCCTGGCATACAGCTAAAACCTGCCCAATTTCAGAAGTAATGTGTATTCTTTAATGCTAACTAGACGACTGCTGACACGGGATCCTTAGATACCTTCAAAATGGGAAGAGGCAGAAATTTTAGCCTAAGCGCCAGGGAAGACAGTCTGGAAAGCCAATCATCAATGGCCAGTGATGTAATCAATTATGCACAGGTAATGAAATCTCCATAAAAATCCATAAATGAACCCTCTTGCAGAGAAATGGCACAATCCCTACCCCACAAAGAGAGAAATAAATGCCTGGACTCAGAATCCTGAACCTCACTTGGAGTATTTCTTGTCTATTTATATTCTTTATAAACTGGTGATAGTACAGAAAGTATTCCTGAGTTCCGTAAGACATTTCAGCAAACTATAGAGACTAAGGAGAGCCAAAGAAAGCTTCTGAATTTTTACCTACTGGCCACAAGTTCAGGTGTTAAGACTGGCATGTGCAATAAAGGCAGCCCTTTGGGATTGTGTCTATAACATGTTGAGTTTATATTAACTCCAGGAATTGTCGATTGCATTCAAAGGACAAACAATTGGTATCCAGAGTTAGGCAGAAATAGTTGTTGATAAGAAAAAATGTTACCAAAGACCTGACAATTTGACTGATTATATATTCAAAAGGGCTGAACCCAAAAAACTTCTGTACTAGAGTGCAACAGCATTAGCGTAAACAAAAACCAAGGTTCAAATCCTGCCCCTATTCATTATCATTCAAATCTCACACAATTTAGCCTTTCTAGTCCCTCAGCTTTCCTAAGGGCAGTACAAATATACTGGACCAACAATCTGTTAAGAAAAATGGGAAAGACCTGCCATATAGCCAACATAAATAATCACCTCCACTTTCATTTACTCCAAGTAGAAGCTGCCACTAACATCTGCCCTAAAGTTAAGGAGATAAGACTGGATCCCTAAACATAAATCTGGCCCAAATTCAAGGAGATCACCCAATCTCCAAATGTACTATACTTTCTCTGAGCCCATTTCGATTCAACAGCCAGAAGATTTAAGATTACAGGAACTGCCTAAAAGTCAAAAGTGTAGACTAGAAGCTAAGTATCATTCATCAGACCCAGCATTGTTCTCTATTCTAAACAAACTTCCAATTTTCTCATTACAATGTTTGAGAGCCAGGCTGGTGGCATATAGCTATAAACCCAGCCCTCTGGAGAATACCAAAGAGAATACCAAGTTCCAGCCCAACCAGGGCAACTTAACAAGATAAAAACTAAGTTACTAATTAGGCCCTGGGCTCAAACCCAGGCCTGCCAAAAGAAAAGCCATGTTTGAGAATGCAGTTCAGTGGTAGTACACTTGCCTCTCACGGGCTAAGTTTGATCCTCGGCAAGGCAAGATTAAAAAAAATACCCTTCAACATCCTAAAATGCATTAGTTTTCAATTTTACATATACCGTCCTTACTCTGCGTTATTTTTCTCAACCCAGCAATGTGAACAGGTATTGATATACCTTAATTTACATAGAAAAGATGATTAACTTTCTTGCAACATACATACAAAAACTATGAGGGAAGGACATGTCTACTACATAGCATAAAGTATTCACCGTAGCAGTTATTTCTACCTTCCAGCAATCTGTAGCAAAAAATAAAAACTTTCTTAGTACTCAAGTCTATATAGCAATATTAATACAAAAACATTTAATCCTGCCTCTCCATTTTTAGACATACCGTGTGGGCTTGGGCCTCCACTTACATTCTGCTAAAAATATCAAAATTTGATCTTTCAGATAATTCTTTTTAAAAAGCAACTAACAAGTAAAAAGCAACTAATAATTTTTTTAAAAGCAACAAATATTCTCTGGTTCACTTTCTACCCTTACATTCCATATTACTTTATAGCTAGAACTATTCTCCCACTAAAAAATCACGGCAATTCAAAGTCAAAATTCAACTTATACAAGATGTAGCTTAAGAAATTCATGTAGCTCAGCCTGACAGGAAAGTGGCTAAGGGCAGTCATTTATGCTATACTCCTGGAAAAAAAAGGTTAAATTACCTATTTTACAACAGGGGGGAACCACAACATTCACACAGCTCAGGAGGTCATAGTGTGGATTGGAAATACACATGCAAAGCTACTTAATGATCCAGAAGTTCAGTAATCATCAAAGAGGAACTCAAACTTGCTAAGAGGCAAATCTACGTATCAATTATGAATAAATTTGTGTATAACAACATTTATTTCAAAGTAGGCTCCATAACAAAACCTACTAACATTCACATTCCTACTCTATTTTGTAACAAAAAAATTTGTTTGTACTGAAATCAGGGCCTTCATCCTGATCTACATCCCCAACCCTTTTATAAAAAATTGTTTTCAATTTTGAGATAGGGCTTGCTAAGTCTATCTTGCACAGGCTGGGCTGGAACTTCAATTCCTCCTGCCTCCGCCTCCCAGTGTGCTAGTATTAGATGAATCCACCACCACACCTGTTTAAAATGGTTTGTTTCAAATCGACAGCAACTATTTTTGATATACACCTTCTGAAATATATACACCTCACAAAATGGCTCAATCAAGTTTAACACGTGTATTAACTATCTCATACACTATTATTTTCCAGTTGTGAAAACACTTGGGAACAGTTCTAATTTTAAAATATTTTTAAAAACTGCTTCTATACCTATAACCCCCAAACTCTCGGAAACTGAGGCAGGAAGAATAAAAATATAAGCATGGGTAGGGGGAGGAATCTGAAATATATAATTCTGCTCAGTGCAAAAGCCCTGGGTTGAATCCCCAGTACCAACCACTACTACCACCTCCCACACACCCACACAGCTTCTAAATTCTTAAAATAACCTAGCCCACAAGAAGGCATAAACCATACAGAAGTTGAATTTCCTTTTCCATATTCCTATGAAAAACTAGCTCAAATATATCTGTAAACCCAGATATCTAATTTTTAATTAAAATTATTGTTACTCAGGGCCTTACAGATGGCAAGAAAAGTTTTACCTTTTGGGTTTTTTTTTCCCCCCAATACCTAGCGGGCTTTGCACTGAACTACATCCCCAGCGTTTTTTAAAGACAGGGTCTTGCTAAATTGCTAAATTGGGTAGGTGGGACCCAAACTTGCAATTCTCCTGCCTCAGCCTCAGAGTACTGGGGTTACAGACATGTACCACCATACTGGCACACCAGCCCTTCTCTAATTTTTTAACAAGATCTAACTAAATCCCTAAATTGCCTCAGAGTACTGGGAGTGCAGGGATATGCCTTACCAGGCAAAAAATTTTACTTCTAAAAACTTATTTATATTCTATCCTATGGTTGTCCACAGGTAAAATGAACTATTTTCTGTAGTCTCACCAGTTTGACTTCCTGATTATCAAACACATCAAAACTACAATACTACTTAACCTCAACTATTCAGCTGAATGCCAGTGGAATGATGTGATGCTTACTGAATCTATTATTAACCAAACTCTTCAACAGTATTTTTTCTTTGAGGAACACGTGCAACATTTCTAACAATAGAAGTATAAGTTTCTCTAATGAAAGCCCAATTCTAAGATCCAAATTTCTTACTCTATCAAACACTGCACTCATCCTACAATTCATGTTTAAGTTTTAAATAGTTAAGTACCAGGTCAGGTTTCCCAGAGGGTCATTTCCTTTCATTCACTCTTTAAGGAACACAGCAATGCTTAAAATGCTCTCACTGATTAGCTTAATACACTTAAAATCCTGATATTTCTAAAGCAAAGATAGCCAGTGCTGCTGGGTATAGTGGCACACAAATAGGATCCCAGAACTCTGGGAGGCAGAAACACAAGGATTTTAAATTCAAGCCGAAGTGGGCAGCTTGGCCAGACCCAGTCTCCAGAGATGGGGTGGGGGGAGGGTGGGAGGGAGGAGGAGAGAGACTGAGGAAAAAGAAAAAACCCCACAAAGGTCTGAGGATGAAGCTCGTTATGAAGGTCCTGAGTTTTATCACCAGTACTACCACTACCAGCAAAAAATGGGAGGAAGAGAGCCAGTATCAAGTGAATTCTCAGTGTTCAACTATAAATTTTCCAATGTGAACTGTTAATTTTAGGCCAACCACCTGCTGATACAGCACATATATGCTACTCCTGTATACCTAAGTAAACTGTGCTACAAATCCCCCCCCCCCACACACAAATACTTATGATGAGGTAGGGGTCCAAATCAGGCGACTTGTTCTGCTTATTATTCATTATATATACCATTAAACTCTAAACTCTTCTCTTTCTATCCTCCCTTTCCAAGAAAAGGTAGGTTCCTCTTATTTAAACCTAGATTTCATAATTATACGCTTACTAGACAATTCATACCCAACATAGGTTATATTCAAAATATACTCTCAGTGAGTGCATTCACTCAGGAAGAAAGCAAGCTTCCTCTTAGGCAATCAAGCAACTGGCAAAATAAAAACTCCAATATACAATATCTGTTCAAGTGACTGTTAGTGTAACTTTATGTTAACAAGATACTGACACAAAGACAACGATAACAACATAAAAGAACAAGAATGTTCCCAAATCACATCCATCCTGCACCTGCCATTTTAGAAGCGGTTATCTAGTGGTCACTGGCACAGGCCTTTCACGTCAGCACTCTTGAGAGCCTGAGGCAGGAAGATCCCAAGTTGGAGCCCAGCCTAGATACTCAGCAACTTGCCAAGGTCCTGTCTCAAAATAAAAATCTGAAAAATGTGCTGGGGATGTAGCTCAGTGAGAAAACCCTGAGCTCAGTTCCACTTCCTTAATTACACTTACACACACACACACACACACACACACACACACACACACACAAACACACACACGTACGTTACCTACAATTTCTTCAGACAATGCACTTACAGTAAATAAATGTAACTTCAGTCTTTAGAGAGCCTAAGTCGGATGCAATTTTCTCACATTTGAGATGAGGCAAAATATACAGCTAGAGAAATCAAATTTTTGAAAAGCAGCTGGGCTATAAGAATAGTACAGCAGTTACAGCACTTGCCTAGCAAGTTCAAAGCCCCAAGTCAAGATTCCCTTGCACCACAGTAGCCTGGCAAGGTGAGGGACACCTATAATCAATCCCAGCACTCCAGAGGTCGAGGCAGAAGGACTACTGTGAATTCAAGGCCAGTGTGGGCTACGGAGCAGAGCAATACTCTGTTTCTAAATAAATAAAAAGAAGAAAAAAAAGCTGGTTGCTAGACAGACCCACTGAAACTTCATATCCACTCAGCCATTAGACATCTATCAATACTGAGCAGTAACCCAAAGTGTATGTGCTTTAAAAAAAAAAAAAAAAAAAAAAAACCAGGGTCTTACTCTAAAGTTCAGGCTGGATCTGAACTTACCATGTAGCCCATTCTGCCCTCAAACAACAAATCTGCCTCAGTCTCCAGGATGCAAGGATATAGGTATATGCCACACCTGGCTAATTTTTGTGTGGTACGAGGGAATTGACCCAGGGCCTTGTGCATAATAGGCGAGTGCTTTAAGCACTGCGCCCCCAGCCCCTTAAGTGTGAAATATACTGTAAAATATACCTGGGTTACATAGACATTACAAAAAAATGAGTAACAATTTTCATTCTCTCCAGTTACTTAATGAAGTCCACTCTTACGTGATTATGCAATGATGTAAACACTCATACACATGAAGAGCATGAAATGACCAAGCCTTTTATTCCAGTCCACAGGTCAAGAGGCAATGTTCACAATTCATTACTAGAGATCCAAATTCTTCTTTTCTCATCTACGTGTAGACAAATCAGTGGCAACTAATATTCTGGGACAGAAAAGGTCTTTTACAGTCTAGATAAAAACCTTTTTGGGCTATTAAAAGTATTATTATGTGGTTAAGATGCATGCTAGTCCCCGTAGTAAGTTAAATCTATTTCCCATTCCATAAAAATGTAAGTGAGAAAAACATGTTCCATTAAATATAGGACTGTTTTTAACACTTGAAGACTAGTGCTGTAAATGAGAGGAAAAAATCTTCCTTTAGAAGAAATGTTTCGATTTTGGTCCTTCTCATGAAATATTCTTCAGGAACACACATGCATGTAGCCGAATCAACACTATTTCATACATACACTATTACTTTCCATCATTTTTAAAAATTCTGATCACAACCACTAAGTGATTTCATGACCCAATGATTCAGGAGTTTAAATCACTGGTTTCATGCTCTTAATACTAATTCCCACTGGGCACAAACTGAGAAATTGTACTACCTCAGGTACTAAAATAAAAGACAGTATCACAGTGCCTGGTGGAGCCTGCACTCCCAGGAGGAAACTGGTGTAGGAATATTTCACGTCTGAATCCAGCCTGGGCAACTTAGCCAGGCCCTGACTCCAAACAAAAAGGAATAAAGGGATGGAGCCAGGCCTGAGGGTGCAAGCTTGTAATCCATGATCTCTGGGAGGCTGAGACAGGAGGATCACAAGTTCAAGCCCAGCCTGAGCAACTTAAGAGACCAAAACCCAATCTCAAAACCAAAACAAAAGAAGATTGAGGATATAGTTTTTTGCAAAGGCCTACCAAAAAGAAAAGAAAAAAAGAAACAAGGTTGGGTTGTAGTTCTTGCCAAGGTCGGGATGCAATTCCCACTCAGTACACTCTTTCCCTTCCAAAAAGCTTTGCAATATTCAGAGTGCTGTACTCAAAATGTCTGCCCAATGAACAGAGTAAGACCTTAACTTGAACTGAAACCAACTTTTTAATAACAGACCTCTTTACGCTTAAGATTAAACTCTGTAACTTACAAACTTTTTAATAAAAATGATTTGTATTATGCTTTTTTTGGGTACTGAAAATTGACCCCTGTGTCTTGGCATTGCACTACATCCCCAGCCCATTTCTCTTTTCAAGGGGTGTTTCTAAATTCCCCAGGATGGACTCGAATTCGCAATTTTTGTCCTTCAACCTCCCAGAGCACTGAGATTACAAGTGTGCACCACCGGGTCCATCTCCTATCACTTTTTAAAACTAGAAAAACTCAGTCTCAAATTCCAGTGAACTTCAAGAAGGTACAGATACAACCCATACATAGCCTGTTTCAAGATAAAGGAAAATATGCTCTAGCTGACACAGTCAAAATGTCTCTACAGTGAACCAGGGGTTAAAAACTCCCCTCGCCCCTGGCCCAGGCCTGTAATCAAAACCAGCACCAGGGGGGCTGAGGTAGAAGGGCTGCAAATTTGAGTGCAGCCCAAGTAACTTTGCATGAATGTCACAAAATATAAAAATGGGCTGGAGATGCAGCTCAATGTGAAAGCCTTGGGCTCGATGCCCAGTACCACCAAAATTTTTCTCCACACCAACTCTATTTGGACAAAAGTGACGTTTTTAAATGTTATTTAGTCACAACTTAATTTGGGCGTCATGCACTCGTCTATTCCCTGAAAAGTTATGTTTCAAATACTTTCAACTACTACACCTACACCTAACCAAATGTCACAAAATTCAAGGAAGCTTTTTTAAGTTATGACTTTCTTACATAAAAATCCCTAAAGAAAACCAGATTCTCACATAGCAGAAAAATCCAGAGAAACAATTACCTCATTTTCTCAAATACATACAAATGTAGACATCCCATTTTCTTATGTTACAGCATTTTCAGGCCAACAGAAATAAACGCAGAAGAACGTTAAGTGATGTTTAACTTTAGGAACTGAGTGCCAAGAAAGCAAACTTTACCATTATAGTTAAAAAAGGAATCTCAATCTTAAGTCTCCTGCTTTGCTTCAAAATTTTTAAAACTCAGTGTCTCTAAGGTCTTCTCGCTTGCCAAAAAACCTCATTGACTGACGCCAATTAAAATACAAAAGTTGAACGGTAAGTAAAATACACCCCATCACCTCTGACACAAAACCTGTGATAAAAAGTTGGGAGAACGAAGGGCATAAGTAAGTGGCCAAGGACACAAAGGTGACCACACTGCTCACACCGAGAGTGCGCCGGGGGAAGTTTGCTAGCTTTTTGAAAGGCACTCGGTTCCAACAGTTTGCAGCGTCGAGTCAAACGACCAGCGAGCGCTGTTTCCGGTGACACCGAGCCGCAAATCTCCAACCGCGTCCCCCGGGATACAATTTCCTCCCGCTCTCCACTCCCATCCCCTCCCCCTCGCCAAGGACGGGCGACGATACAGACCTCCGGCCGCAGCAGCTGCTCCGGGACTGGAGGCCGCACTTGGCCCAGCAGAGATGGGGCAAGGAGCCAACGGCTCTCCCGCCTCCCCACCAGCGCCTTCCCGCTCCCGCCCTCCCACCCGGCACTTCCTACCTTCCCTCCTTCATCCCAACCCCCAAGGCCAAGGTCTCCCCTGCCCACAAACCTGATAGCGGAAGTGACGTAATAAGGACCTGGCAGCACCCACAGCCAGTCACGCCACAACGGGAGCCGGCACCGGCCTACCGGCGCCGGGCACAGGGCGGGACTTCCGCCCGCCCCAAGTTTGATTGAAGCGGGGGGAGGGGCAGAGTAAGGAATGTGAAGAATGACCCCTCCCCCGCCCCGCCGGTAGAGAGCTGGGCGGGAAGCGGAGGGGGCAGGGGCTGGGGTTGGGCCGCCGCGGCCACGCGGCACCCCTCCCCCGCCCGCGCGCCAGCGCCCGCAGCTCGCCCACCGCCCGCCCCGCGCCACAGCCGGCCGCGGACGCCCTGGCGCCCCACGAACTCAAGCCTCGGCAGGCCGGCCCAAACTTGCATCTTGCCCGCTCCCCGCCACGGGTCTGAGGAGAGAAAATGGCGACGGCCCCGCGCTCGCCATCGCTCTCGCAGTACCAACCTTAGGCTCGCGAAGAAGGCCGAATGCCACTGCCGCTAAGATGACCTGGCCCTTGCACCCGCCACCGCCGGTCGCCGCGCTCACGGAGCAGCGCGCGAAGACCCGGATGCAGGCGCGGGCGGGCAAGCGCCGCCGCAGCGGCCTGGGCAAGGAGCGCGGGCACGGCGAGGCGGGGGCGGGGTGCGCCGGCAGCGCGCGTGCCCGTTGGCTGGGCCTTCTGATTGACGCACACTTCCCCCTGTGGCTTCAGCCAAGCAGGGCTCGCCCGGACGCCACTGGAGGGCGTTGCTTGAGCCCGCCCTGCTCTGTCCGCGCCGAGGGGCGGGCCCGACCCGCCTGCCTGACCAACTCTTCCTTTTTATTGGAAGACGGGAATATTGGCGGGGGCGGTGTCCTCTCGGCCCCGCCCCCCACGCGTGGAGGAAAGGCAAGTCACCTGGCCTACGACGGAGTGGTCCGCGGCTGGCCAACTGTTATTTCAGTTAGCTGGCGTTTAGCACGTGCGCCCCGTGCGATCGGGGATCCTCGTCTGTCCCTTCGCCTTCAGCACTCGGGAGAACTCATGGGCAAGTTTTCTCTTGGTGCCTCAGTTTTCCCACCTGTCAAATGTTTCCCGACATCTTTTTTCCCTTTTCTAACATATTTAGATTTACTTTTTCATTACATATTCAGATTTTTGTAGAATAAATGTTTTTCACAGTAACCTTTAATCTTTTTGTTTTTAATTTAAAACAGTTACTCCATTCTCTTTACAGCTTTGGCTCCAAAAATGTGTCAAGTGACCTTAAGGTGACTGACTGCCAGCTCCAGGATTCTGTGATGGCTGGTTCTATGACCAGTAATCTACCTGTGGCTATCAGTTTTCCTGTAGCTTTGTGCACAAGACTTAATGTTTTTTTTTTTACCTGTTCACTGCAGATTTGTGCACAACATTCAAATAACAACTCAACTGAGCCCTCGTCTGTAATAGAATGAGGGGAAATGGGCCTTCAACAGTTTAGCTATACAGTTATAAGCCTGGGTGGTGCTACCCATCAATATTATACTTTTAGGTTTCATAGTGGTATGTGCAATAGATGTCAAAGGAGTTGAGAGAAGATTAAACTTTGTTTTGTAGTCTGAAGTGGACAAGCACCTAGGTCAAGCTTGAAAGATGGGTAGGATTTAAGGAGGGCTTCACCTGACTGGAAAAGATGTGTTTGAAAGTAGAGAGCAGGCCCACAGTATTATAGGGAGTTCGGGGGAAGGTTGGGGGTGTGCTGTAGAAGGCATGGAATTCCCAAAGCCAGAGACTGTTGTTCCTGTCTATTCCAAGCACCCAGCACAATGTCAGAGCAGTATGTAATGAAATAGGACCGTAAATAGAAGCTGAGGTGGGAAGAAAGTCCTAACACAGAAATCAGGAGATTGTTGCACATTGGTTAAGAGGTCTGTGATCTTTAATTATATAGCAGAGGCTGGTGGGTCAGTGTGTTGTAGAAGAAATTCATGCGAAGAGGCCCTACAACTCCATGAAGCTTTCTGGTATTCTCTTCACATGCTCGCCAGAAAGTTCTGGCAAGTTTAGAAAAGTGCAAGTGATTACATTACACTTTGCTTACCTATCCACACTCATTTTCAACTCTTGAAAATGAAATAACCTCGAAGAGAAATCCATGTGGAAACAATTAATAGATTTGGCTATATAAATAGAAAGTGAATTTTTACAAACTTTTGAAGTTAAAAGATGACAAATGCAAAAATGGCAAATGATAAAATGGAACAATGGTTTGTAAAACTAATTAGAATGTTAATTAACATTAATTAGAATGTCTAGTTAAAAGCAAAGATCTAAAACTAGACTGTTGAATTTGAATCTCAGTTCTGCTTCTTTCCCAACTAACCCTAACTCTAATCTGGTATTATCTCCATTTTGTAGAAGAATCTGAGGCATAGAAAGGATACTCAGTTTGCCAATGTTGGAATGGGAATTAGGACAATACTTACTGGACTGCAGGCATAGCTCAGCAGTTAAAGTGCTTGCCTAGCAAGTACAACGCCTTTGATTCAGTTCCTCAGCTCCACATAAACTGGGCCTAGTGGTGCACGCCTATAAATGCCAGCACTTGGGAGGCTGAAGCAAGAGGATTGCCTTGTTATCAAGGCCAGCCTGGGCTACATAGTGAGTTCAGATCTCAGAAAACAAAACAAGACAAAACAAATCCCCTTACCTTATATGACTGTTAAACAACTAAATATCTTAACTACTTAGAATACTCTTTTGTTGCTTGGTTCATATAAGCACCATATAAGAGTTTATTAATATGCTATTCTTCATATATAAAGTGGACTTTCCCTCCAAAATCAATAGGAATAAAGAATACAGTCATGAAAATATAAACAAAGGATATGAACCAGCATTTCATGAAAGAAGAAATGAAAATGACCAATAAGTGTGAAATGATGCTCACCCGCATTAGAAATCAAATAAATGCACTTTTGTTTTTGAGACAGGGTCTCACTCTGTAGTCAAAGCTGTTCCTGAACTCACTATGTAGTCCAGGCTGGCCTAGAACTCACAGCACACCTCCTGCCTCAGCCTCCCAAGTACTGGAATTACAGGTGTGTGCCATCACACCAAGCTTATGTGGTGCTGGGGAATTGAACCTAGGGCCTTGAGCTTGTTAAGCAAGAGCTTTAACAGCTGAGTGATTCCTCTATCCCCTAAATGCACATTTTTTTTAAAAAATGAAATTCTTCTCATCTTTTAGTTGATCAGTGGCACTGTAGAAGAAAAGAGGAGACAGGAATATACATTCTAGGGGTCAGTTGGGCAGTAGAAATCAGAATCTTTAAAAAGTCCATATCTGTCAGCTTTCTGTTTATGTGGCAAAACGCCTGAGAAAATCAACCTAAAGGAGAAAAGATGTGCTTTGTCTTATGGTTTCATAGGTTTCAGTTCCTTGTTGGCTGGTTCTAGTACTATGGTACACACAGGTGGCAGAGGAAAACTGCTCACCTCACAACAGCCAGAAAGCAAAGAGACCAAGAGAGCCAAAGAAGAAGGGACTGAGAAGAAGATAAAGTCCCCCAGGTCATTCCCCATAATCAATTAGGCACCACCTCCTGCTTTCTTCAACTTCCCATAAAGGCTATCATGTTGTGATCTCAACAATGGATTAATCCACTTGGAAGTTAGAGCGCTTATGATCCAAAGCCCTCACTGAACAGAGGAGCTTATGTGGGAATATTTTAAATCTTAATGGTGACAATTTTTTTTTTTTGAGACAAGATCTCACTGTATAGCCCATGCTGATTCTGAACTCACTATGGAGCCCAGGCTGGCCTCCCGCTCTCAGCAATCCTCCTGCCTCATCCTCCTGAATGCTATGATTAGAGCCATGTGCTAATCACACTCAGCTTGTGTGGTGCTGGGGAATTGAACTCAGGGCCGGACCTTGCTTGGTAAGTGTTTAACCACTGAGCTATTCCTCCAACCCAACCATTTGTTTTTCTTTTATCCAATAGTTAACAACTACTAAGAATCTATGTGTAGAAAATAGCAAAAATGTACAGAGATTTCTCCACAGGTTAATAATCTCAGATCACAGCTATTTCCCAGTTCACCATAGAAAATGGTGTAAATTATGGTCCAAGTATATCATAAAAAATTAATCGCAATGTGTTTCTGTATATGTTGATGTGGGAAAGTTTAATGTCGATTGTTAAGTGAGACATAAGATTATAAAAATATGTATAATAAAATTCTTTTATCAAGTAGTGCATGTGTGTTTGTGTTACTGGAATTCAATTCAAGGGGACATGCATGCTAGGCAAGCACTCTACCATTTAGCTATACCCCCAGCCAGACTCCCATACACATTAAACAGCAGTTAGTTCTGGAATTTCCCATGATCCTTATTGTCTTTATATATTTCTGGATTCCTGGCAGTATATATTGCTGTCATCATCAGGGGGAAGAATAAAAGTTATCCCAGAGACTGTTAGTTGTTTCCCAGTATCCATTGCCTTCTTTTCTATAGTACAGAGATCTCCAACCCCTGGCCTGGGGCCTGCTGGGAACTGGGCCACACAGCAGGAGGTGAGTAATGAGTGAGCAAGTGAAGCTTCATCTGCATTTACAGCTTCTCCCTATCACTCACATTGCCACCTGACCTCCACCTCCTGTCAGATCAGCAGAAGTGGTTCCTGGTACCCAAAACGTTGGTGATCATTGCTACAGTAAACAGAAACCTGGTTCCTAAATGATCACAGGCCTCAATTGCCCCACAGAAGGTAGCCATGTGACTGAGATCTGGCTAGTGAGATGACAGCAAATGGGTGGGCTTTCAGGGTTCTGCCCTCCAATGGAAGGACTTGCTCCTTTTCTCCCTGTTTTCTAGAGGGGCATTCCAGGCTGTATGAGACAGGACCAAAAGTAGTAGTAGCCAGTCCAGGGAGACACAGTTAGCTGAGCCCAGAAATTGGATGGAGATGCTGGGTCCTAAGACCAGTAAACTCCTGCAGCTTAAATTCCTGGAGTGGTCAAGCCCCACGTCCCTGAGGCCTTTCCATGTCATCATTCTCACTTTACTTCTGCTATGCAACATGGACAGAAACTCCTTCCATTCTTCTCAAATTTGGTAAAGAAATCTGCATTCCTTGCAACTAACACAACCTAGGTAAGCGTTCTCTTCTGGCTCGGTACCTCATTCACTTAGGACTTGGCTCTCTGTGTTTGTGTACTTGTTCCCCCTGGCTATACACTCATCACAGCACATTGACGTTTTCAGTTTGCCTCTTTGTCTCCTAAATGAGACTCTCCACCCTTATTCCTGGATGTGATGGCTAATTTATCAACTTGACTGGACCACAGGGTGCCCAGACATGGGGCTAAATGTTATTTCTGAATACATTTGTGAGGAAGAGATTGACATTTGAGCCAGTGAGCTAAGGAAAACAAAAGGTCCTCCCCAAGTCAGTGGGCCCCAGCCAATCCATGAAGGATCTAAATAGGAAAAAAGTTCCTTTCACCTGTGTGAGCTGCCCCTGAAATATTCTCCTGCCCTCTGTATTCAGGGTTATTCGGCCTTCAGACTCAGAATGGACTCTACATCCTTGGCTTACTGGAACCACACCACCGGCTTCCTGGGTCTCCAGTTTACTGATGGTAGATTGTGGGCCTTCTTGGCCTCCATAATCATATGAACTGAGAAGGCAAGTGTGCACATACACATGCGTGCATGTAGACCCTCCTTAGTCACACCATCATAATTTAAAGTATCATTAAGTTGGGGTGTTTACATGTCTTACTGATTTTTGTTTCTCTAGAGAATCCTGGGCTGGCTAATACAATGGGTTCCCGTAGCAGTTGGCCCGGTCCCTGACAGAGGGCTTGCCTATGAGGATGGCTGGGTAGTACCTTCCAGGCCCCACTCATGCTAACTATTCATGACTCTAGGAATCTCCTGCTTTCTGGGTCTGGCAGTGCTGCCTCTTAGTCACCACACAGAAGGGAAAGCCCTCAGGTAGAGCCTTCAGTCATAGAAGGCCCCCAGTGAAGCCCCCTGAAGTGCAGTTGACGTTTGTTATATTGTGTGCCTCAACTAAAGGTTTGCAAACTGCTTCACACACTGGACTGGGGTCACATCTGGCTCACAGAAGTGCTTTGTTATATCCCTGCATGTTTTAAATCTATTTTTAATTAGCTGACAGCAATTGAAAGAATCAAGACATTTAACAAGAAAAAAAACTGGATTTCTTGCTTTTCTCAAAACAAAACGAAACGGGAATCTCTGGCAAAAGTCCAGCCTGCATACCAACATGACAATATTTTCTTTATACGTAGTGTGGGTTCTGCTGTTTGTCACAGTCTCTGTTGAGCCTGCCTCATTTCTCTTACAAGCCTGGCTGTAATAAGAAGTCCTCTAAGACTGTGTTCTCTGGACTGGAAGCACAGCTGCCTCTTTTAGGGGCACTGCATGGCCATGGGCTTTGGTCATGGGGCTTTGGTCTTGGCTGTCCCTCCTGGTTCCCTTGCCACAGTCAGGAGTGGGTGACACAAGATAATCAGCCCTACAAGAATACTAAATGAAGCCAGTCAGGGTCCCTCTTAGGAATGTATTAAACAAGAAGAAAAAGAACTTAGCCTCAGTCCCTGGGCTGTAATGACTTACTGGCCAATCGGTGGAAAGAATTGAAAAGTAGAGACAAAATGCGGAGAGAAGGATTGAGACAAAACCGGAGACAGGGGAGCCAGTGCTGTCCTGCTTAATTGCTCCCAGGAACTCTCCTCCAGGGCCACCTCCAGCCAGGCAACGCCGCTCTCCCTTGAAACTCTGCTTCTCTTCCAGCAATAAGGTAGTTAAACAGATTTCTACTAAAAAATTTGAGTCATCAATTAGCAGCAGACTCCGCAAACCAAGATAGAAATCACAGTGAGGAAAGACTTTTTTGTTTTTTAGAAGTGAAATCTAGCAACTTTTGAATTGCACTGAGGCTAACAAAGGACTTTGACACCATTGACTCCCCAGCCTCAAGCCCGCGGAGAAAACCTCAACGGAGGAAGTAGAAGAAGCGTAAGACTGGCCCCCAGGAAGCCTGGCTCCTTCCTCTGGCTTTGGCAACAAGCCCAACACTGAGTGCACAGCCATTCCTCTAGCGTCTGCCCAAGGGCCACCGTGGTGGTGGCCACGTCCTGCTCAGACTCAGGCAGGATCAAGACAGTGATGTTTATTCCTCTTGAAAATAGCGTCCATGCACACGTTGTCCCTGGAGGGGACCTGAGTGGACACACTGCCTGGCAGGCGCCTCCCCACCTCGGCCATGCTTCTCCTGTCCTCAAGGAGAAACTGCGGCAGGTTCTGGTTCAGGGTCAGATTCAGGTTCTGGCTGCAGGGTGCCCTCCTTTGCTGGTAGAACTGCCATGAGGTCTGGAGTGCGCATGAACCCCTGGTTCTTCTAAAACACTGTTTTCATTTCCTGATGCTCTTGCAGGTGGCGGGAGCAGGTGCGCACTACAAGGAGAAGAAGAAGGCATGAGGTGGGCTGCCCAGGAAAGGGCTGCGACATGGGCAGCGCCTGTGGGACAAGCCCAGGCCCCTGCCTTTGCTGTTCTCCTTGCCTGGCCCGTGGACCACGCACCGACATCAGTTCTGCGATCCTATGCTGGGAAGAATACACGCAGCATGGCTGAGAAAAAGGGTGGTGAGCAACAGGCCTCCACCCCTACCACCCAAACCCATCTTAGTTTACTACCTGGGGACATTTCATTGAATAAAAAGCAAGGCTGCAATTTTTTAGTTACAGCTCATGGACTTGTGCTGCAGCCAAATGATTTGTACCATGTGGAAGACACTACTTAAATAACAAGGGGAGGGAAGATCAGGTCCACCACTACAGTGTTTCCAGGAAAAGTCAAGTTCTCCCATGTGTGCTGTCCATGGGCAACAATGTCCTGTCCTGTCCAGTGAGACTGTGGACGCCAGCTCATTGCTAAGCCCAGTCATCAAGTCCCCCTACCGAGGCCAGCCAGCATGAGGGGGAATGCGCCCACAGTGAAGCCTTGCAAACTCACAGGAAACTTTGTCTCGTACTAGCTAGGTAGCTCCGTATCTCAGCTTCCTGTCTTGTCAGAAAGGGCTGCCTCGTTCTGAAGAAAAATAACCGAGGTGACACGTGTGCAGCATCACCTCCATTCTTTCCTATCTGTTGCTTTTATTTCTGTGTCTTGCCTAATTGCATTTTGTAGACCTCCAGTACCATGTTAAAAGCAGTTCTGAGACATCCCTTTTTTTTGATCTTAGAGAGAAACTAGTGTTTTAAGATTATGTATGAGTACTTAGTAATTACTTGTAGGTTTTTTTTAAATACTTTTTTTTTTGGGGGGGGGGGTAGTACCTGGGATCAAATGTAGGATCTTCATGCTGAGCTATGTCCCCAATCCCTTTATTTGTGTGTGTGTGTGTGTGTGTGTGTGTGTGTGTGTGTGTGTGTGTGTGTGTTCTGAGACAAGGGCCTGGCCAAGTCACTGAGCTGCCCAGGCTAGGCTTAAACTTACAAACCTCCTAGACTGCTGGGATCCCAGGCATGCACCACCACATCTTCCTAGATGCTTTTCATCTGTTCTGTGATGTACGAGTATTTAGCTGTGTTCTCAGTGCCCGGCCCAGAGCTCCTAAATGCCTGGGAATCTCTCCAATGATGCCAGTGATTGGAGCATCTTTTGTTCTTTCCTAACACATGCCTTCCAAGCTGACCGAGTTGAGCTCCTGAGGTGACTCTTGGTGGGCTCCTACACAGCCTCCAGATGGGGTCTGCTTAGCAGAAAAAGAAAGCTATGATGAGAAGGTGGGAACTTACCACCAGTAGCCAGTGACTTCATCAATCCTTTCTATATAATCAAACCTTCATACAGTCCCTGAGCCACAGAGTTCGGGAGCTTCTGGGTTGGCGAATGCAAACAAGTGCAGGGAAGGTAGCGGCCATCATCTGGGTGTTTATGTGTTCTCAGAATGTACGCGATGGAAACTAGCCTCAATGGGATGGTGGTGAGAACCGAGGCCTTTGGAAGATGATAGGTCACGAGAGCAGAGTTGTTTTATATAAAAGAGACCTCAGAGAGCTGCGTTGCCCTCCCAGCAGGTCTGTGGGAGAGCACAGGCAGAAGGTGATACAGCCTAGGAGGAAGTGGGCCCTCACCAGATACCAAATCAGCCAGTACATTGATTTTAGACTGCTCAGTTTCCAGAGCTGTGAGAGCTTAAAATTTTGTTGTTTATAAACTATTTTATACTTCTGGGGGAGCTGGGGTTCCAGCCCAGTGCTTCGCATGTGCTACACAAGTGCTCTGCTTCTGAACCATAACCAGCCCTGTCTGAGTAACTGAGGCAAAACCTCAGCGTTGGAAGTGGGGAGTGGCTGTGACAAATACCTGAAAAGGTGGAAGTGGCTTTGGAACTGATGTGGGTGAAGACTGGGAGAGAATTGAGGAACGGTCTGAGAAAAGCCTGTCTCTCTCTGATGGGTGATTCTAACGAGGGTCCGAAGAGAGAAGAGGAGAGCTGTAGACAAGATCTTACTCTTTTTAGAGATTGTTAAAGTAGTCATGAAAACCATGTTGGTAGGGATATGAACAGGAAAGGCCATTTTGGTGAGGTCTTAAGTGGAAACAAGGAAAGTGTTACTGAACAATGGAGAGAAGATTATCTTTGTTATAAAGTGTCAAAGGACTTGCTGAATTATGTTTTCATCCTAATGCTTTGTGGAAGGTAGAACATGTGCATGCGAAATTGGATGTTTAGCTAAAGTGCACTCTCTCTCTCTCTGGTTCTGGGCATTGAACCCAAGGCCTTTACATTGAGCTACATCCCCAGCACCTTATAATTATTTTTAAAATTTTGAAATAGGGCCTTGCTACTTCACCAAGTTGAGTAAGCTAGTAGTCTAGGCTGGAACATGTGGCCCTCCTGTCTCAGCCTCCAAGAACAGTGTTAGAATTATTGATGCATGTCACCACACCTCGCTACCTGAAGCTATTTCTAAGAAAACTGTTGAAGGTCTACTTTTCTCTTGACTACTTAGAGTAAAATGTGAGAGAGAAATGACTGAGTGACAGATTGATCACCAAAATGGAAGGACAGCTTGACACGGTGACGTGTGGCTGTAGTCAGAGCTATTCATGTTTCTTGTTTCTGTTTTTGTTTTTGAGGCCGGGTCTTGCTCTCTAGACAGGCTGGTCCTGAACTCACTATGGAGCTCAGGCTGGCCTTGGACTCACGACAATCCTTCTGCCTCGGTCTCCTGAGTGCTGGGATTACAGGTGTGCACCACCATGCCTGGCTTTTGTGATGCTGGGGAATTGAACTCAGGTGCTTAGTGCTTGACTTAGCACTTGCTAAGCAAGCACTTTAACCACTGAGCTATTCCTCCAGCACCTTGTTTTGTTCTTTTGATTATTTATTTGTTTGAGGCACGATTTCACTCTGTAGTGCAGCCTGGTCCTGAACTCACTATGTAGCACAGTCTGGCTTTGAACTCACAGCAGAACATCCCCCTGCCTCAGCCTCCTGAGTGCTGAGATTACAGACATGTGCCACCATGCCCAATTTATGTGGTGCTGGCCAACGGAACTCAGGGCTCTGCTCTTGCTAAGTGAGTTTTGGAGGCTGAGATGGGAGGATTACTTTAGCACAGGAGTGTGAGCCTGTCCTGAACATAGCAATCAATAGACCTTGCCTCAAAATAAAGTAAAATAAAATAAAATGAAAAATGAAACTTAATAAGGGACACAGAAACTATGGAGACTGAAAAATTTTAAAAATTATTCTTAAAAAGGCTGGGACAGCGGGCGTTGCGCAGTGGGGCTCCCTGGGGTAGTGGACTCCTCTGGCCTTTCTGCGTGGGCGTTCCTTCACCTCTGGCGGGGCAGGCCAGAAGAACGGTTCCGGAGACAAGTCGCCGCTTGAGGCCAGGCCCACGTCTAGTGGTGCGGTGTCAGGGGCCTCGGGTGTGGGTCTGCGCGGCTCCCGCAGCGTCCAGATCACCGTGGCTGAGGACTCCAGTGGCCGCCACTGGGGTGGGTTCCCGAGAACGGGCAGCGGCAATCGCGGGACCCCGCAGGCCAGGGCGGCTCAGGGGGGGACAGCAGGGCGCAGCACGGCCACCTACCGTGGTCTTCGCGTACCACGTGGCCCGCGCCGCCGGCTTCCGCAGCCTGCCCTTCGTGACCCCAGGTGACCGCAGACGTGGCTCAGAAGTTTGCCGACACCCACAGCCTGCCTTTTCCTGATTCGTATTTTTAAGATCGTTTTTGCTGTTGGCATCTCGGTTGGATTGCTTCCAGGGAGAAATCTGATATGAGCCTTCCCTTTTTCCCTCTGTGCATACATGCGTTTCCTCACCTCGCCAGGCTGCTCGTAAGATTTTGCCCTTACCGTTCGTCCTTAGCAACTTGGCTAGGATGTTCCTTGGTACAATTCCACCATGATTTTGCACTTGCCATCTTTGTGGGTGTGAGTCTCTAATTGTTATTATTTTGTGGGAACTTTTGGCCACTATTTCTTAAAATCGTTTTCTGTCCCTCCCCAACCTGAACCTTTCCCTCAGGGATTCCACACCCGCGCATCCACGGCAGCCAGTCGCTCTAGAGTTACCTTCAAACAAACGAAACAGAACCCGCTCCTTGTTTCATCTTACACAGTTTCTACTGCCATACTTGAAGTTCACGTACATGTTTCTTCACAGTCTAGCCTGACATTAACTGCGTCCAGTATATTCTCGTGACATTATAATCTCCAGAAATTTAATGTTTATTTTTTGTGGTACTGGAGTTCAAATGAAATCCAGGGCACTATACCACAGAGCCACGTTACCTTCCTTTTTTATTTTTTATCTTGAGACAGGATATTACTAAGTTGCCTAGGCTGGTCTCCGATTTGTGATCCTCCTGACTCAGCTTTCCAGAGTACTGTGATTACAGTCATGTGCTACCAGTCCCAGTTCAGTCTGAATATTTCTTACATTTTTACGCCTCTAATTTATATAATACATAATACAACTATAATAGTTTTGAATGTATTTTCCTAAATCTAACATCACTCTCAGTTCTCTTTTTTATTGTCGCTCTTACTGTTGTTGGTATTTTTGCAGTACTGTGAGCAAACTTAAGGTCTTTGCATTAAGCTACATCTCCAGCCTTTTCATATTTTATTCTGAAATAAGGTTTCACTAAGTCACTAAATTGCTGCGGTTGAGCTTGAATTTGGGACCTCTCAGCCTCAGCCTCCCAGACTGCTGGGATTACAGGTATGTACCACCACTCCCAAGTCTGACTTAGTTTTGGTTGTGTGGTTATTGTCCTCATTTTTTGCTGCTTTGACTGTCCTAAAAATCTTATGAGTACCAGAAACTTACTTTGGGGGGAGCTGTATATCTTTATCTTTGCAAATCCTACATTTTGCTTTTAATGCAACTGAGTTACTTGGACAGAGTTTGATCTTCTCCGGGCCCACCTTTATCATCTTTTAGGTAAGTGCAGAGTGGTGGTCACTCTAGGGCTAATTATTTCCCTACTGCTCAGGTCAGACCTTTGGAGGACTTCTCTCAGTTTCATGACTGGGAGTTTTCCAGCATTGTTAGTGGGAACAAGCATTGCTCTTAGCTGTGTCTGAGATATTAAACACATAGAACCTATCAATAATATTGTAAGGACCTTGACAAATGAAGTTGAGCCCAAGTACAGGCCTCCAAATAAACTGGGCACATTTTCAGATGGAACAAAATCAAGGGGAAGCCCCCCCCCCCCCACATGCCTTTCCTTCCTGACCATTTGCTCCCTTCCTTCTGTCACTATCCTTACTCTTTCCTCTTGGAAGGGGAGGTGGCTACTCAGGATGAGGCAGACCTTGAAGACAGGTGACAAACTAAACTAAAATTTAAAGACAAGAATCCAGAAAGGAATAGTGAACTTGGGCCCTCTCACTGACCCTTACCTGCACATGCAATGGCTTCTCAGGAGAAGTGAGACCTCAAAGCAAGAGAACAGAGGCTGATGAGGCTCACAGGACTCAGGCAACTGACTGAGGGTGGAGAGTCACCGAGACCTGATCTGTGAGGAAAGAGCTCAAATTTGTGAGCCAGGTTCAGTGGTATAGGTCTGTAATCCCAGCACCTGGGAGGCTGGAGTACAAAGGATTTCAATGTTCAGCATGGGTAACTGTGCAGCTTAGTACTTGTCTCAAAATCAAAACTTTAAAAAAGAGGCTGGGAATGTAGTTCATTGTAAAGGTCCCGGATTCAGTCTTCAATACTGGAAAAAACATCTCACCACCAAAAAACCCTATAGGATCCACCTAATAATCACTGTAAAATATTACTGTTGAAAAATCTCCAGAATTCAGTTGAATAAATACTTCACAGAGATGAATTTGTCAAAACCACATTACTCTAGCATGTGAAATAAAAGCCTGTGTTCTTTCACTCTGAATTTCGGTTAGGATCTACCCTGTCTCATAGTAGGGAAGACAAATCTGCGCGGGCTGGTAAAAATGAGATGGACAGAGTCAGCACAAACAGGGAAGAACTAAGTCTCCTTGGGATGATATATGAGGTTAGGGTTGGATTCTCCAGAATATGACACCAGAATCAGCACTGAAGTTCAGTGTATGATCACTGTATCTTTTATTTTCTGTATTCTGACGTTTTGATGTCTGGGCCTTGTTGGCTCTGTAGGGACAGCCAACACTTCCCAAGGCTGGCCAATTATTAGACACGATAAAACACCCAGTTGTGAGTGCTACGTCTCTTCTTTCTCTTTAAGATAATTAAAAGAAAAAAAGACAGACCCTTGTTGTGTTGCCCCTGCTGGCTACAAACTCATGACCCTCTTGTCTCAGCCTTCCATGTAGCTGTAATTCTAGGTGTGTGCCACCAGGCCTGGCTTATGAGTGCCCGAGTCCAAGCTCAACAGAACAGATACAAAGATTCTAGCATACTTTGTTCACTCTCCAAAGATTCCTTACGGACTGTCAGAGCCTGGAGGGCCTCCACACCTTTCATTGACTAGGAGGAAAGCCTGGGAAGCTAACCTTACAAAGAGGAGGGTCGGGGGCTCTGATGTGTCAGTTGCTGGAGAGAGAAATAGAGGTTTAAAAGGCCCTATCCACCTCCCTTCATCACCCCAGGGCCAAGTACCAGACAAGTAGGTGGATCCCCTGGGTCTGAGGGCCCACTAAGCTTATTCCAAAAAGCAATCCTGAGCCTTATTTTGCCTTGCCTATCCTTTTTGTGAAAACCTCAACAAAGGCTATTGCCTGCAGAGTAACAACTAATCCCATCAATGGCAGTAGTATCCTGCTTTAATAGCCTCATCAGACGCAGTGCAGGAAGTAATTTCTTGCCTGCTCCATTCATAAATTCCTAGCTCCTCTAAACTGAGAAAAGAATTTGGCTTGAGAGGAGGCGGATGTAGGCATCTGGGTATGAATCCAAGCCATGTTAGTCAGTTTTCCATCACTGTGACAAAATATCTGAGATGATCAGCTTACAAAGAGGGAAGATTTATTCCGTGGTCTCAGAGAATTTAGTCAATGGTTGGTTGGCTTGTTGCTTTTGGATCTGCAGTAAGGCAGCATGTCATGAAAGGGAGTACAGGCTAAAGCAAAGCTATCACCTTCTGGCAGCCAGGAAGACAGACAGAGGAAGGGGCCTGGATTCCAATATTCCCAATGACCTGCTTCCTTCCACTAGGTCCCATCCCCTCAAGATGCCACTATTTTCCAGTAGTGCCACAAGCTGGCAGCCAAACCTCCCACATATGGACTTTTGGGGACATTCAGACCCAAAGTACAGGACCCACTTAATACTCATCGCACAATGTTAACTGTTGTAGAAATCTCCAGAATTCAGTTGAATGAATATTTCACAGAAGATGAATTTGTCAAAACCTCATTATGCATACCTGGGATCCGCGTCTTTTAATTTTCAAAGAAAGTCAAAGAACCTTGAAACGGTCTCAGAGGACTTACCGTCAGAACTGGCCACGGCAGGCTTTTCCTGCCCCTTCTCTCAACTTCTTGCCTCCACTCCATTAATCTGAAGCCCTTTCCCATCTGCCTGAGCCACAGGTGCAGTCACCAGCCCAGCCAGGACTGTCCTTTCACTTGCTGCTAGGTCCTGGGGAGGCGAGTCTTGCTTGGCTATGCCTGCTTAGCACTACATTTTTGTTCTGCATAACGTGTCCACCTCCAAGTCCAAGCCCAACAAAACAGATGCAAAGTTCTCCCATGCACTTTCTTCACCCTCTGATCATTCCCTGTGGGCTCTCAGGGCCTCCACATCTGTCATTTGCTAGGATGGCTGGAAGCCAGGCAGCCAGGGAAGACACACAGCAAACTTCACCTTACAAAGAGGAAAGGTAGGGGCTCTGTTGTCTCTTAGCTGCTGAGAAGAGAAACAGAGATTTAAGTGCATTATGAAAAGTCAAAGTTGAGAAACAGAAGGTCACTCAGGGAGAGGAGATGGGGAGGACGCTGAGTTGGGTGCTCAGCCACTGGGAAGGAAGTGAGTGTGAGTAACGCCTACTACCGGTAAGCAGACATATCAGCAAAATGAGCACATTATTCAGAGAAATGCACATAACCGAGGAACTATCTAGAAGTCACAAGAGTTTGTCTCTGGAAATGAAGCAGAAAGCCTTGCTTTTCATTATAAACTCTTTTCTAGGTTACCCTCTCAATCTTGTGCATGTGTTAACTTGGTATGATTTTGAAACAAATGCACAGATAAGAAAAAATTCCAAGTTGAGATAATCATCTCCCAATACATCTGGTGCTTTCGAACTGCTGCCCAACCTCATCCCCTAAGAGCGCAGAGTCTCTCATCAGCCCCTATTCCTACTGACAGAGCCCCCACCCCCAGCACCTCTGGATGTCTCCTGAAACTTATTTATGCCATATTTTCTTCCCTCCTCCCACTAGTATCCTAGGAGAAACATCAGTCATGGCTCCTACATTCAGTTGGGAAAAGAAATACCACAAAAGTAATTATATAGAAAGTTGCCTTGACTGTCTCTAATGCATACTGGTGACCTAGAAGTTAATGTCAGTATGATCTTTTCTGGGCTTAACATTTTTTTTTTTTTTTTTTTTTTTTGCTGGATCCTAATTGTTTATAGACCAAAAGATAAAGCTTTTTGCCTGACATGTAAGACCTTGAAGATACTCTATCCCACCTTCTAGTAGTGTATGGTTTGGATCTTACATGTCTCCCGCAAGCCCATATGCTAAAGGCTTGGCCACCAGCCTGTGGTACTACTGGGAGGTGGAGGAAATCTCAGGCAGTGGGACCTAGGAAGTTAGATCACTGGGAGTGGACTCTTGAGGGGCGTGCTATGGCTCTACATCCTCCTCTCTCTTGTCTTCCTGGCCATCATGAGATGAATAGATTTCTTTTGCCATATGCTCCTGCCATAATGCTGCCCAAAAGCAACAGGGCCAGGCAATCATGGACTGAAACCTATACAACCATGAGGCCCAAATTAACCTTTCTTCCTTGTAAGTTAATTTTTCAGATATTTTATCATAGTGAGCAAAAGCTAACTAGCACGAGGACTTATGCTAAGTCACCAGATAGAACCCACAACACCCTCCACTCAAACTTTCCTGGTTTCCTGGCCACCCCTTAAGCACTTCCTTTTTTCCAGTCCTCTTTCCTGGGACTCGGGATCTGCTACTCTTTCTAGAATGCCCTCTCCACCTCCTGACTTTTCACATCCTCCTCCATGGTCACCTCCTCTAAGCCATCCTGTTTCCTGTGGCACATGGCAGACCCACACTGTAGGTCTCTTACTGTTGGCACAACTGGAGTCCTCCTTATTTCTTTTCTCTGGTTCCTACAACAGTGACAATTTAGCTGGTGCTTTATAAAGGAAACCCTCCCCTGTGCACATGGACTAAGTGAAACTGTATTTACCCCTTGGCCATTCTAATAGAATATCGTCTCTACCATGTAAATTCTGTAGCTCACACATTTGGTCCCAGTGTGTCTGCTAAGCTTAAAGGATAAGTCTTCCTTACCTGTCTCTTGACAGTCCTTCACAGGTCTGTCTAGCCCAAGGGTCTTCATTTGAGAGCTCAGCATTCCTAGTTCCTTCATGGACAAGAATCTAAGGAGCGCTGGTCAGGAAGAAATGTGCTACCCCATGTCATAGAGGGCCCCTAGCACTGGACAGTAGACCCACTGATAGGCATGCAGCTTTCACAAATGGTATCATCTCTCAAAACTGCAGAATTGTGGGAGCAAACGAACAGTGATATTCAGAGCATGAGAAGTACCTTGCACACCGGGCAGGACAGCACCGTGCTCAGCACCTCCACAGCCATTAGCTGCATGCAGGCCTGCACACTCATCTTTTAGAACAGTCACTCAGACAGGGCACAACAGAGCCACAGCCAGGTGTGGCTTTTCTCAGGGTGGGAAGATCTGGAAAGCACCTCAGACATTCCAAGGAGGGCCAGGATGTATCAGGGAGCCAGTGACCAAATCCAGCCCATCACTCTCTTCTGAATAGCTCAGGAGCCAAAAAAAATCGTTCTTACATTTTTCAGAGATTGTGAACAAAAGAAAACCCTAAGTACAAAGATATGCAACAGACACCATCAGGATCCATAACTGTGGTAAAGAGTTAAAAACCCTGAAACTGCAAGTATAAGGCAGTCATAAAACTCTGCACCAATGTTGGCTGAAGTAACAACAGAATAAGACTGAAGGCAAAAGCTACTTATCTCTCCTAATGAGCAGATGACCCTTCCTGCCTCACACTTCTCCAAAGAACTCGAACATACAGACATCCTTATCTAAGTCTAAGAAAACTCCCGCGAGGTCCAAGTAAATGATCTTGTCAATTCACGCTGATGTACAACTTCAGTTGCAATACACATGCTTCTAGAGAACAAGATGTCCTGAAAATGCACTTCTGACATATCTAAATAGGCCTATTCAGGCCCTTGTTCCCATGCTTAACCTTTATATAAATCTCAAGCCCTCACATGGTCTGCATATTTCTTCTTAGGAACTCGCCAGCAGTCTCTTGATAGTGTGTTCTGATCTGAAAAACTCTCACCTTTTCTAACATTTCTTGTGCACTGGTAAATTCTTACCTGGGCCAGTGGCGTTTCCTGCACTGTCTACCATGGCAATAGGCAGTAGTGTGATTTACCAGCACTGGCAGTTTCTGGGCAATCGAATGCAGCACATCTTAATGGTTTGCAGGAAAGAGAGATGGAGGCCCGAGAGCTAATGGCATCTTTGGAGGAGGCCAGATGCTTCACGTTAAGACTCAAATACGCTGTAAGAGAGGACAGAGCAGGGGCTAGCTGGGAAGGTCTGAGGGGGAGAAGCCTAGGCTCCTATCACACGGCAGACCACTATGGACAACTTATCAAATAGTTCCCCCACCATGCTTCATTCCCCCACTTCCCCAAGGTCCTGGCACACAAAATACCAGGGCAGAGTCAACCTCTGCTCACAGCCCTCTAAGCAATCTGGGACTCAGGGCTCACGCTTTAAGGGAGCCACTTAACAGGCTCTCATGGGAGTTGAAAACAAAACAAGCTTGTTGGCTAAAGCATTGAAAATTAGAAACATATTGCATGGCACATTTCAGCTTGAAGCTCTCAAAATAACTATGGGAAAGGGCCAATAGATCAATATTTTCATAAAATTAAATCAAAATAAGTTGTTGAAAGAAAGATGTCCATAATTACAAACCAATTAAATTATTGTATTCATCAGACATGGGCAGATTTGTACTGAGTCTCTAAATTCTCTAACTTTCTGCACCTGACAGCAGCAAAGTGTATTGTGAAGATCGTACACTCAGCATGAGTAAGTTCACACCGGTGAAGGGAAGTGGCATGTGAGCATTGTGGGCACAGGGTACAGGGGCTTTTGAAGCCTGTTCTGTCTCCAGCCACCTCCCACTGGGGATTCCTTGAGCATACTGACATGGTGCTGACTCACATGCACCGCGTCTACTGCAAATGCATCTTCCTGTAATTCGCTGCATGCATGCAATGTGCTCCATGTGTATGAAGTCTTCAGTGGGCTCTAAGGGACAGAGGTGACTCTGGCATGCAGTGTGTGTGTGGGGGGATCTACTGTGCCTGTGCCCCGGACTCTGGCATGCAGTGGGGGGCTCTACTGTGCCTGTGCCCCGAGTCAGAATTTTCCCAAGCAGTTTTTATGGCCTTTGTTTCCTTTGTCTGGACCACCACTTGCTGGCCTTGTGCTGGGCACTGGGGGGATACGAGGCTGGACTTGGGGCTTTACCTAGTATCTGATGAGAGGGGTGAAGTGATCTTTCAGCAAATGAAAGGGAGTGGCCCTATAGTCCCAATTATCCTGTCCATTTTAGAGTGGCAAAGGAGTCCTCCCCGCCCTGCTTCCAGCCCAGTTGGGTCTCTCTTTCTTGTTTCCCCAAAGGATGGGAAGCATATATTTTAAATGAGAGTGCCCTGCAGACAATCAGAACATTGTAACTGAAGAGAAAATTTGAGGGAGGCTCTCTGAACTATTATTGGATACCAGGCATGCATTTGGCATTCTAGGTACCATATCCCATCTAATTATAAGGCAGTAATATGAAGAGGCACTGATTTTTCTGTATTTAAAAAAAATGTTGATCAATGCACACGACATAAAATCTAGTCTTTCTCCAGTGAAAGATGCCACCGAGATAGCGACCCTCACTTATGGGAATGAATCTTTGGCTGCAGCCAATTTCCATGCCCGTCAGGCAAAGCCAAGGAGATCATGGGACTCGGAAGACCGAAAAGAAGAGCTGAGAGTAGCCTTTAGTCAGGCCCTGTGGAGTGTGGAAAGAAGAGGTAAGAGATTCAGAGACTGATCGAGGACAGGGGACCAAGACACAAAGCTGAAAGACATCTACCAAGAACTGGTAGACAAGTTAGATGGCCAGCCTGTGTTATGAATAGAAAGATAAAAGCGACTTCCTTAGGGTCTGGTCAAGGAGATCCCAGGGGAAGGCACACTTGTAATTTCAGGTTCTTGGGAGACTGAGGCAGGAGGAACACAAGTTCAGTTTCTGCCTGGACAAGTGAACAAGATTCTGTCTCAAACCAAACCAAACCAAACCAAACCAAAATAAATAAATAAATAAATAACCCTAAATACTCCTCCCAATAAAACCTGTGTATTTGTTTTAGTTGTTGATGTTGTACTAGGGATTTCATCTCCAGTACCCTCACCCCTTTAAAATTTTTTATTTATTTTGAGATAGGATCTCACTGAGTTACTAAATTGCCCAAGTTGGGCTTGAACTTGTGATATCCTCCTGTATCCGAGTGCTTGGGATTACAGGCCTGTGCCATACACACACACACACACACACACACACACACACACACACACACACACACACACAAGGCTAAGAGTGTAGCTCAGTGCAAAGGCCCTAGGTCAAATCCCTAGTATAAAAACTCAACCAACCAACCAACCAATCAAACACCCCCTTATAGGACTCTGAATTCCTGAATATGCTTACCAGAATCTCAGCGATTGAAAAGTCAGACGTAACCACTGCCTTTCATTATGGAGTGGGGACTGGCTTGCTGCCTGGGTCTCGCCCTCACTGTGGAGAGCAGCCCTCTGCATGCTTTGGAAAGGCTGTCCTCCAGGAACAATTTGAGACTGTGAGGAAAGGCAGGCACACGTTTTGTCCTTGCTGCAGGCCCTTGCCCTGGCCTGGCGGGCACCAGGAGTGGCAGGTGGGCAGAGAGCAGAGAACCTGGCCCAACAGCCAGGGCCACAGCTGTGCTGAACCGTGGCACAGTCTCGGAGACCCAGCATACTCCACCAGCTTAGGGGAGAGATGAGGTCTGCAGGAGTCAATGCTGTGTTGGTTTAAAAAGAATAAAGAAATATATTTCTTGTCAACTGTGCTTATGGGTTATATAACAAAAGCGAGAGGTGGGGATTTTTGAAATCTATCACCAGAACGACAAATTTCCTTCTGGATTTGTTTCTACCCCAAAATTCTCATTTGAGTTCAGGGCTAAAAATTATTTGGTCTTTTTAGAACAAAAGACGAGAAGCGCTCACAGAGTTTCTTTTGTTCAGAATTTCCACTTCTCTGCAAGACTGGCCCAGGTGTCCAATCCTCCAGTCTTCACCTCCCCCGAGGAGCTGTGATCCACGGTGACCTGGCCTGCTTCATGGTAAGGACCAGTCCCGTTGGGTGGAGTCATTTCCCAGGGTTCACCCCACCGCTTAGCTGCGGGCTGCCCAAGCGCAGAAACCACCACGGCATACTGCGCGCTGTTTCTATCCTTAGGGGACTCCAGGGTGCTCCCGGTAGGACTGAATGCAGGGCATCACAGAGGAGGAGTTTACGTGGTTCCATATTTCATTCAAATCTTTCCTCTCTGGCTCTGATCCAGACGTTTCTGAAGTATCATTTCTTGTTGCCTGAAGGTTTATTTTACATGCGGGGTTTCAACATGACTCAGTTTCTGGGCAGCAGCCAGAAAGTACTCTCAGAATTCCTGTAGAGAAGGCCTCTGAGCGAACTGGGCCTGACTTCCTTGTCTGCCCCGTGGGAGGAGGTTAGGCCGAAACGTTTCCTAAGCTGTTAATGAAATTGAGTGACTGAGTGCGTATGTCTTCAAATTATTTTTTATCAGTGCCGATTATCAAACTTTTAAATTGTTGACAAAAATATTATGTGGTCCTAACGGATCTGCCTCTGTAACTTTTAAATATAGAAAGCAGGAAGCCAAACATCTGTAACAGAGGTTGTGTACTAAAGGGGTGTTGGCCAATGAAAGCGAAAGCAAAGAAAAGCATTAGTTAGAGTCGAGGAAAACTGTGTTTAACTTTTACTAAGTAATATTTAGAGACAGAATTGCAGAGGGAATGTAAGACATCTGTTATATAGGGTTATTTTTCCCTCCAAACTCAATCTTTCAGAAAATTCTCAAGAAAATTCAGTCCTTTAGAAAGTCTCAAGAAAAATATATTTTAAGTAAGACATATGTTTCATTTAACGGTATCTTAGAGTAGAAAACAAAGCTGTTACAGCAAAAAGATTACAACTCACATAAGTGTACAGAAGGTTCAGAATCAGCAGACATCGGTGCTCAGTTCAGTTGTGGTCTAGATTTTTATGTAAAGAGATAACAGTTAACATGTAGGCTATTTGTGTTACAAAAATTCAGATGAAACCATGCTACATGTAACACACCATCTCCATCCTTGCCATGACCCCTTACATGCTCCACTTTTCAGAATTTTTTTTCCACATTTACAAATATACTTTGCTTTATTTTAGCAGCTTTAGGGAGATAATATTAACATGCAGCATTTGAAATATACAATTTGATAAGGTCTTTCTAAAGTGCTAGGAATGAAACTCATGGTCTCATGCATGCCAAGCGTGTGCTCTACCACTAAGCTATACCCCTAGTCCCAATCTGATAAGGCCTGACACACACACACACCCTAATGAAACCAATGCTATAACCAATAGAGCGACTGTCACCACCTTAAAAGTGTTTCTGAACCACTGTGTAAGAGCAACCTCCTGCTTCCGTGTTCTCCTCAGGCAACCACAGATCTGAATTCTGATACTATAGATGACTTTGCATTTTCTAGAGTTTTATATTAATGGAATCATATTATATAATACATCATCTTTTGCTTTGGTCTGACTTCTTTCACTCAGCATAATTAAAGATTCAATCCTGCTATTGCATGTATCAATAGTTTGTGTTCCTTTTTAATGCTGCTCTACATATGTGTACTCTACAACTTGTTTAGCCACTTGCCTGTTTGTGGACACTTGAGTTGTTTTCAGTTGTTGGCTATTTCAAATTAAACTGCTATTAACACTCAAATGCAAGTCTTTGCAGGGACAGACATAAGTATTTTGTTTTTGGGTAAATACTTAAAAGTGGAATGACTGGATCATGTAACAGTGCATAATTAAGTTTCTATGATATAGTCAAACTCTTTTCTGGAGCAACGGGGCCACTGTGTCCCCACGCTGGCAGGGCAGGACTTCTTCAACCTTGCCAATACTTGGCATGGTCAGTCTTTTAACTATTTTAGAAATGTGCAATATTATTTTTAAAGTTGCATTTCTCTGATTAATAAAACTTCATATCTTTTCATGTGTTTATTTCTCAGCTCTGTGTTTTTGACAACCCATTCAAACCTTTTGTGCTTTTTAAAGTGTTTTTGTTTTAAATTACTGTTTGCAGAGATCTTATATAGCCTCACTGCAAATATATTCTTTACCCATATATATGCTTAGCAAAGACACTTTCCTTGTCTGTGGCTTGTCTCTTCACTTTGTAGCACTATCTTCTGAAGAAAGTATTACATTTTTGATACTGTTCAATTTATTAACCTATTCCTTTCAAGGTCATATTTTTGTGTTGTATGCCACTAACATCCGGCTAACCCAAGGTCACACATGTTTTTCTCTTATGCTTTCTTCTAAAACTTTTATAGTTTTAGATTTTTCTTTTTATTCTTCCTTTTGTGGAACTGGGGAACCAACTTGAAACCTTCACACTGAGCTACATCCTCGGTCTTGCTGAGTTGCCTAGGCTGAGCTTGCAATCTTC
Source organism: Ctenodactylus gundi (assembly GCA_004027205.1). NCBI lineage: Eukaryota > Metazoa > Chordata > Mammalia > Rodentia > Ctenodactylidae > Ctenodactylus > Ctenodactylus gundi. Next base: position 116,343 of record PVKB01003952.1, on the reverse strand, counting down.
CTGCCTTAGCGTGCTGGGACGACAGGTCTGTACTGCTGGGCCTGCTGCAGTCCATTTTTCTATATAATGCGAGACATGGATCCAAGTTTTTTCTGTGTATAAATACACAACTGTTCCAATACCTTCTTTTTGTATGTGGTACTAGAGATCAAACCCTTAACTCCATTCTTCAGCCTGTTTTTTTAAAATTTTATATTCAGACAGAGAGGGTCTCACTAAATTGTTGCTCAGATTGGGCTTGAACTTCCAATTCTCTTGCCTCAGCCTCCCTGCATGCGGTTATTACAGGCCTGAGCCACTGGCACAGCTCCAACATCATTTTTGAAAGACTTTTTTCGTTGCATTGTCTTTGCATCTCGGCCAAACGATCAAATGTATGGGTTTATTTCTGGATTCTTTATTCTGTTTCATTTATCTATTGGTGTGTCTTTATTACGATACACTGGTTATTGCAGCTTTATAATGTATTTGAAACCAGGTAGTGCAAAGCTTTCCAACCTTGTTCATTTCCCAAGTTGTTTGGCTGTTCTAGGTCCCTTACCTTTCAATTTTAGAATCAGTTAATCTCTATGAGAAGAGTCTGCTTGGATTTTGACTAGCACTGCATTGAAATATAGTTCAGTTGAGGGTATTGATATTTTAATAATCTGGAGTCTTCTGACTCACAGGCAAGCTGTATTTTTCCATTTACTTAAAGTCTGCTCAATGTGTTTCAGCAATATTTTATTTTCGGTGTACATGCACAATGATTTGAATCATGCTTCCCTCCGACACCTGCAAAGACATGTCCATGTTCTAATCCACAGGGCCTGAGAATGTAGCCTTATTTGGAAAAAGATAAGGTTTCTGTAGATGTAATTAAGGAGTTCAAATGACAGGATCATCTTGGCTTGTCCAAATGGACCTTAAATCCATAAAGTAATGTTCCTGTATCAGACACAAAGTGGGGGAGGAGAAAAGAAAAGAAAGAGGAGGAGGAGGAAAAAGAGAAAGGAGAAGGTGGCTAGAGAGACTGGAGCTGGAGTGCACGGAACATCTGGCACTGAAGAAAGCTGAAGAGATCTGACAGATTGCTCCCTAGAACTTCTGGAAGGGTGGCAGCTCTAGCAACGCCTTGGTGTCAGACTTTTCAACTCCAGAACTGTGAGAATAAACTTCTGCTGTTTTAGTCACTGTCTTCTTTACATTTTTGTCGCTGTGACTCCAATACCTGATATCCACAACTTAGGGAGGAAATAGCATACAGTTTCACAAGTTCTCAGTCTGTTCATGGGTGGGCTGCTGGAAAATGGTGGAATCACATGAGGCGGGTGTGTGTGCGCAGCTACAGCTGGAACCAGAGTTCCTGGGGAAGAGATCCTTACAGCATGGTGGAAGAGAGACTGGGAAGAAGGGCAGAACCAGTGCATATCCCTCCAGGTCTAGCCCTCACCCTTCTGGGTCAAGCCCTAAGTATCTGCCTCTTCCAGGCAGGCCCTACCTCCCAACACTACACAGTATCTGTAAGAACATGAGGCTTTGGGGGACACTTCACATCCAAACCGTGACAGCCACCAAGTCTGTGATAATTTGTTGTGGGCGACATTTTTAAACCTCAAGATTTTCTTTTGAGACTATGAAAAATGACGTTTTCAATTTTGGATTGTTAATATGTAAACAAAATGATTTTTGTATGTTATTATGTACTTCCATTGCTAAACTCAATTCTTAGTTCTAGTAGTTGTTTTTTTCAAGATTGCATCCAATTTCTTACATAGCCAAGTGAGTCTGGAATGCTTCTGCTTCCTACTCTTCGTGACTTTCATTCCACATCTTGGCCAAATGCACTAATGTACAATGTCAAGTAGGACTGGTAGGATCATATGTACCTGGCTTCTGATTCTACGGGGACAGCATTTAATCTTTCATCGATATGTAAGATAGCTCCTTTCGTTATGCCTGATAGTTCTAGGTAGGTTGGAAGAGTTCCCTTCTGTTACTGAGTTTGCTTAGAGTTTTAAATCAAGAATAGCTGCTGGATTTCATCAAATGCTTTCCCCATTCCTCTAAAGGTGATCACATGATTTTTCTTTCCCCAGTTTTGCTAATATGGCAGCTTCCTCATGAATGATCAGTACTAAGCTGCAGATCTTCAGTTTTCTACCTGCTCATCTCTCTCCTTCCTGGACTCTGCTCCATTAACTCGAGCTGCCGTGGCATCTCATACTCTCAGCTCCATCTGTCCGAGCTGAGGAGTGTGGCAGGCTCTACTCAGTTCCTCCCCTCTGTAACCACCTGAAAACTCTAAAGGCGGTAAGCTGTGGGAAGTAAGCTCACCACATTCGGTCCTACAGCTCGAGGACTAGTCTTTCACAGCCTGAGGCCCAGTGTCTTATATACTGTATGTTGCTGGGTGTGCTTGGCTGTTTCAGAGTGAAGTAAATTTGGTCTGTTTCTCCATTTCAGTTGTAAGAGTAGGTTGTTGTGGTTTGGATCCGGAGTGTCCCTAGAAGCCTTACGTAATTAGATGCTGTAGATTACCTATGAATACCGTGTGCTACTGGTGAAAGTGGGCTCTGGCTAGAAGGGCTGTGTGCTTGGGTTTGACCTGTAGCGATGCATGCTGGTTCTGCCCTCCTCCCTCGCTTGGCTTGGTGTCTGCCATGCTGTGAGCAGCTTTCTCTGGCTGCCATCTCCACCATGTGTTTCCACCACTGCTGGCTGCCCATAAATTAACTGTGACCTTCTGAAACTGTGATCTAAAATGAATCTTTCCTTCCTTAAGTGGTGGATGTTGGGTATTCTGTCCCTCCAGGTCAAACCCCAAGCATCTGACCCTTCTATCCAGGCATCATCACCCTACAAAACACGGTTCCATAGGTATCCTCAAACATTCAGGTACATGAGGCTCAACACTCCAGATCCAAATCATCATATACACCATGATCAAATGTGGTTTAGTCTAGAAATGCAAAGCTGAACCAACTTACTAGAAGGGAAGAAAATATATGCAAGCCATATATCTGGTAATTAATATCCAGAATATATTGATATATTAATATCCAGAATATATTGAATATGTCCTAAAACTCAAGAACACCACAAAATGGGCAAAAGTTTTGAGTAGACCGTTCTCCGAAGGATATGTAAGACTGTTCAATAAGCACACGAAGAGGCTGAATAACACTAATCATTAGAAAAATTCAAATTAGAACTATATTGGACACTATTTTATACCAATTATAAGTCTACTATTAAAACCAAAGTAGTAAGTGTAGGTAGGGATGCAAAGAAATCAAAACTCTTGTGCATCATTTGTAGAAATATAAAATGGTATAGCCATCATGTGTAGGGTCTCCGTCCCCGTGGTCGGACAACAGACAAACCACTCCAGAGACTCACTTCGGTGAACACAGTCCCATTTATTAAAGTAGTACAATGTGGATGTTATCTCAGGCCAACCAGTGAGGGAGACTCAAAACCTTTCCTTACATGTCCTTAACTAGCAGGGTCGCCTGGAAGAAGGAAGGAGGTGGAGGAAGGAGGATGGGGAAGTGGATCATCAGTTTGTCAATGGACGAGGGGGCATGAGGCCTGCTTTAGACGCCATCTTTGTGGTGAAGCCTGATTACACCGCAGTGTCCTGGACATGTGCTAGATAGGCTTCAACACAACCCGAATCCCCCACAATCATGGAAAGCCATCCTATGGTAGTTCTTCAAAAAAAAAAAACCTTGCGTGACACAGTAATTGTACTTTCAGCTTACACCCTGAAGAATTTAAAGCGGAGCCTTGAAGAGATATCTGAAGACCCATGTTCGCAGAATTATTCATGCTAGTTAAAATATATAACTGACTCATGTCCATCAACATACAAAAGTGGGATATCCAGCCTTAAAAGAAAAGGATATTCTGCAATACATTACAACATGAATTAAATGTACGGACATTATGCCAAGAGAAAAAACATGTCACAAAACACTCTAGTTTTCCATTTATTAGAGCTACTTAGTCAAAAACTTAAGTCAGAAAGTAGAAGGGCAGTAACAGGGGTAGAGGTGTGAGACAAATGAGAGGTTACTTTTTAATGAGTATTATTTTAATTTTAAAAGAAGATACATACCAGGATGGTGGTGACACTTACACAACATTATAGATGTATGAATACTAGTTACTGTACATTCAAACATGATTAAGATGATACATTTTGCTATTTGTACATTATAATAACATTTTTAAAAAGAGAAAACACACACACACACACATATAAGAAACATGAATGACTTCAAGCATGTAATAAGATAATATGTTGAGATACTATCTCACAGCAACCAGATATGGCAAAAACAAAGATGTCAGATAATACTAAATGTCGGCAGGAATGCAGAGCAGGGGGACTCTAATTTACTGCTGATGGGAGTGTAAACCAGTATAAACATTTTGAAAAACAATTTGCCTTGTATAGGGGCATACTCTAAAGTTCATAAATTCCACATAATCATACAACCTAGAGAAACACTTGCATGAATCTAGAGATGTGCAAATACAAAAAACCTAAACTGTTCATAACAAAAAGGATAAACTGTGAAACTGAAAAAGCAGAATTCTATATAGCAATGAACACAAATGAACTATATCTTCACACACCAATACAGATAAACAGCAGCATTTTAAAAGGCAAATAACATACAATGTATGATGATTTATATGAAGTTTAAAAACATGTAGAACAAAGCAATATGTTATTTAAGGTAGAATTACAGTGTAGTACATACAAGCTACAGTGGAAAGGAATTTTGTCTTCTCTTACAATCATCTGCATGGGCCCCTAAAACATAGTATCATGGACTAGGAAGATTACACCATAGAGATTTATTGTCTCACAGTCTGGATGATTGAAGTCCAAGATCGATGTGTTGGTAGAGTTGTTTTTCTCTGAGGCCTTCCTCCTTGGCATGTACATGGTGTCTTCTCTGAGTCCTCATGTTGTCAGGCCTCTGTGCACATCTGGGTCCTGACTGCCTCTTCTTACAAGGGTATCAGTCAACTTGGAATGGGACCATCTCAATGACCTTTTTTCACCTTAACTCTCTGAACGCCCAATCATGAAACACAGTCATATTCTGAGGTAGTAGGAGCGGTTAGGACTTAAAATTACAAATTTTGTGCAGAACCCAATCTGTCCCATATGCCTCCCCAGTTCTCTGGGCTTTGAGGCAGCTCGATAGTTGAATTTGATTACATTTAACAAAAAGTCAATCAGTGTATGTTCCGTTATAAGGAATCGAGCTGAGTTTTGGAGGACATTCAGAATTGGATGAAGGGTTAAATACCAGAAAGAAAGCATGAATTGAGGCGGTATCTAGGTGGCAGACAATTCAGAATTATGGTGACAACAGAGACACCAGGGGTGAGCACTCTTCTAGATGCACACATGCTATAGACTTGTAGTTCATTTCGTGCTGCTGTAACAGAGTACCTGAGACAAGGTCACTTGGAAACAACAGAAATTTATCGTTCACAGTTCTGGAGGCTGAGAAGGCCATAATCAAGGTGCTGTAGTCTGGTAAGTACTGCTCTCTACTTCCAAGATGGTGCTTCCAGAGGGAAAGAATGCACGAAGACTAAACTCCATCAAGCCCTTCTGTAGTGGCCTTAATCCCCTCAAGAGGGCAGTCCTCACAGCCTAAACATCTAAAAGGCCTTACCTCCGGGCACAGCTGCATTGGGGATTATTTTCTAGCACAAAAAATTTGGAAGACAGGAACATTCAGAATAGCTTTCCATACCTGACTCCTGAAATCCCCATCCTCCTCAAATGCAAGATATATTCATTCAATTCCAATACCTCCCATAGTCTTAATTTATGGCATTAAAATTCTCTTGTTCACAATCTCATCTAAATCCAATACAGGCAAAAAAAAAAAAAAAAAAAAAAAAAAAAAAAAAAAAAAAAAAAAAAAAAAAAAAAAAAAAAAAAAAAAAAAAAAAAAAAAAAAAAAAAAAAAAAAAAAAAAAAAAAAAAAAAAAAAAAAAAAAAAA